>LR538264.1:144228-228015 GCA_900883565.2 Caenorhabditis panamensis
TGCACACCCCACTTTTGAGCGCCGACTTGCCCTTGCCGCCCACCGACCGACCGGCCGCCGCGCTAAACTTCGGACGCGTCTCGGGGAAACGTCTATAACTCGAAAACGAAGAGAGATATTAAAAAACGGTCAACTGCAAAAATGATCAGAAGGAAATTTTCTACCAGAATCTGTTTTACAAATATTGTTTTCATCAAAAATGAGAAAGTTTGTTTTCTGGATTTTCGAAGTGGTACATTTTTAAGTGGATTTTTCGTCAAATTAGGTTATTTTTATTTTTGATTTCAATATACCATTCGATGCGTCTTGGAACGTAGTTTACGATAAAAATAATTTCAGGATGTTCAGCTATGATTTTTTTTTGAGAAAAGCTCAAAAAACCAAAGTGGAAAAGTGATTTAGGACAGTTCCCGGTGTTCCAGAAGCTTGAAAACAAGATAAAACTCGCAAATGTGGGCATAAAACCTATAAATGATGTTTTCTTGCTTCCAGAAACTTTTTGAAATTTTTTATTTTTTTTCAAAGTTGGGACCTTTTGAGGGGGGTCCTGGGAGGGTACAGGGACCATTTGGGAAAAAAACATTGTTTTTGTAAACTACCCTCTAGGGGTCATAGTTATATCACAAAACTTCAGAAATCGTAACAACTTTCGGCGCTAGGCTCAGTACATTTCGGAAATAATACGGAATGCCTCTTAAGAATTCTGCGAGAAGTGCTCTGCTTGGCTGCCAGTTGCCAAGAGTTACCCTTGGCACGAGCCTTCGCCGGGCAGTCGTGCATGCTCTAGAGGTTTACCTGTAGTGCTTATCTTTCTTGCTTTTAATATGACTTTTCTAATCCCTGTTTTTCATGAATTCCAGACTGGCTTCTCCGGTTTGCTGCCTTGAAAATGAATCAAGTATCAGCATGGTCTTTTTGTGGATTTCCCTCACTTTCCTTTCCTTCCTTTTAGTGAGGACCATCTTTCCCATTGTCCTAGGTGGATCTGAAATATCAGAAAATCTATAACTGGACGTTAGAGGGTGAGGGTCATAAACAATTAGAAGATCATCAGATTCTGTTGGACGCATTAGAGGTATGCATTGCACTTTCTGTCCAACTCTTCAACACGCTGCCCGTCTAGACTACAATTCCGCCTCTTGGCTCCTTGGGCCTTGGTTATCTCATGACAAAATAGTACTATGGATGCTCTCTCTTATCACCAGCACCAACCAATGTCTCAAATAGTGGAGAAGACCGGAGAAGAAGAAGAAGAAGGCAACACACGTATTGTATTGATAAATTGTGCCCGTCTTCCAATAATGTGGGTCTTCTTCTCCTCTCTATCAGTACACACATAATGCCACCCGACTGACTACTCCCACCTTCTCACTTTATGAATATGCCTGAACCAAACCGAACCGGAGGAACCAAATCGGTCATATACGGCCTCCACCTCTTCATCCTCCTCTTCTCTCATTCACAAGTCATCATCATCCACTTTCTCTCTTGCCCCGGTGTGTCCACGTATTCTTGCCGTCGGGCCGTCTCTCGGTGTTACCATGGCCTGAGTACGTTCTCAGTCATCATCATCATCTCGCCCGTCGGTCGGCTGTGGTGGCCCAATAACCACACCGCCGTCGTGTGTCGCCACCCCAGCGCCGTCGACGACGACGTCGTCCTCCTCATCGCCGGGCGTCGCATCGCACCAACCAACTACTCGGTCTGTCGCTCCTCTGCAAAACAAGCAGGGAATGGGGACAGGGAAAAGAGAGGGGAACGAGGTGGTAGTGGCGGACCGAAAGTGAACAGAGCGAACGAGAGAGAAGAGATAGAGAGCGGAGGACAGATCGACTGGCTGTGTGGGCTATCCCTCCGACGCGCGTTCGCGTCGGGTTACCAGGCAGTGCCGAGGCCGTCGGAAGAGGGGGGATACCTCCGTCGGTGCGGGCCCCTCGCCAGGCGTCGTCGTCTCGTCGCCCTGCACACTATTCCACTCCGAGGGAACTGCCCCATCGCATGCATATAGTGGACATGGCCCCCACCGACCGACATTCGACCATGAGAAGAAAGAAGAAGAAGGCCTCCAACCGCCCATCTCCCAGGGCCTCCCTTCGCCTATACAACCGCCCGTCGTATTGTGTGTCCCTTTGCCCATTATTCCACATGCCCACACTGGCTTCCCCACTCGTGTCCCTCCATTGCCTCTTGTGACCCAGACACCAAACACTCACACTGGGCACACTCACATACGCCTATACCTCAGCGCTGCCACATTTACGCACACATACCTACGCACACGCATATGCCCTTTCATTTCTATCGATCGAGGTCTATACCGTAAAGAGGATTTGTTCTCCAGTTGGTTTAGGATCTTTCAAACTTCAGAACTTTGTAGAATTCCTTTGAGTTTTAAGTTCCTCCGTACTAACGTTGTACTTCTATTACGTCTACAGTAACTCTTTGAGTAGGTCATCTAGATCATCTTCTGTTATCTAGCAATCTAGTAAGAACAAAGATGGGTCATGATTAAAATATTTACCTATCCACGTAGCGATGGGGCAGATGGGGCAGATGGTTCCACATGGTTTCCAGCCAAAACATCACACCATTAGCACCAGCAAACTGTCAGCACCCTCCTCACCACATCTGTCTCTATGATATTATTTTCAACATGAGCTGGTTCTAAATGGCATTCCATCTTCTTCTTTCCGGTGCCAGCACCGGATGAAACATGAATTCCCCTCTCCATTCCATCATCATTTCCCGCCCGTGGTCGCACTCGCCCACCACCGGCCGCTCATCATAATTTTGTTTGTGGGAGCTCAAAATCTCTCGGATGAAAAGGAAGGAGAGAGTGAGAGCCGGGGCGGCATGAGCCCAGCCCAGCCCCATTTCTTTCGCCCCGACTTATATCCTACCCGCCGTCAGCTAATAACCAATAACCTCTTTCTGACTCGCATTCGTTCCTCGGCACTTCTTAGCTTTGTCTCTTTCCACTAATCCGATTCTCTTTCAGCTTTACCATGTACGTCGTAATAAACATTGACCCGGGGAGCACGTTGAACGAACTTATGGCTTTCATGACACAAAAGACCATTACGTTCTCGGTCACCGACCAGTTAGCCAGACTTTGTGATAGAAATGGTGAGTATCTAGGAGACCATTCGTTGTAATGTTCATTCTGTTACAGTAGACAAACGAGAAATGAGCACACAAACTGATGACAGTGCTTCCGACAATCAACCGCCGAGCAAGAAGCCACGAGTTTACAACGGAGAGGACTACGGCTCTCCGTGCTCCTCGGCCACACCTTCAGAACCCATAGAAGTGATCCCTGTCATAATGACCCCGAAAAAGAACGGATCGTTGAATGGGCACTCGAATGAACACAATGGCAACGGTTGGGACGCATCAGATTCGGCGGTATTGCGAGGACTCATCAAACAGGAGATGACGAATACGGCTCCAGTGCGGACGTCGGTCAAGGACGAACCCGAAGAGGCGTCGGTAGAGGATGAGGTTATGTCCGAAGACTTCTTGCAAAGGCAGCTGATACAAGCGCTGTTCCCGAAGAATCAGGTAAGAGGCTTATCACCTGAAAACACATTATTTTCCTTCTCGTTCCAGACTGACGGATTAAACGGATTCGTGCCTCTGGATGACAATGATCAAGACGACACACCATTGGGTGATCTACCAGGCTCCTTTGCACTTGACGGGTCACCTGCTTCTGCAATACGGTATAAACCGGCGTATGCTTCAACAAAACGAGGAGTGTGCCACGTGTGCAATCGGGAGGTGTCTCTTATCACAACTCATCGACGGCGACACGCTATCACTCATTTGGGTTTCAAGACGTAAGTGATAAGGTTAAGACTTTTGAAAGGGTGGTCGGATGGAAATGAACTAAAAGTACAAGTTCAGAAATTCTAATCTGTATTTCTTTCAGATTGAAATGCGCCTTATGCTACAAGTTCTTCAGTCGACAAGATCTAGCAACAGGCCACTTCAAAAAAGATCATCCTGAAGCTGAATTCACCCCGTTTGTGGATACTATGTAAGTGTTTTCTCAATCTTTCCTATTTTATCTTATCATTTTTCAGGTCTCCTGAAGATGAAAAGCAGCTGGGCCTTATGATGGGTTTGTGTTTCCCGGAAGAGACGAGTGTCCGGAAACGGAAAGATGGCGAGCCGAAGAAGCTGAAAGAGACGGCATGAGGAACTGATTAGTAGATAGCAGTGATAGCACATATTAGCAGAGTTTCTAAGTAGATTATAGATGTAGAATTTTCCATTACCGCATTGTCATATCGCCAACAAACCCCATTGTGATTCCATTGATATACCCCGCATTCCATTAACCTTTTATCATTATTCCCAGATGTTACCCATAACTTATTTGAGTTCTTGTTACGGCTTCATTCCAATGTCTAGGTACCAAATTAGGCTTTTCCAAAGTTCTTCTTCCTCTCACTACAACTCTTTCAAAACTATATCTCTCAAATTGTGATTCCTCAACTTCTCATGTTCATGTTCATTTCATTTTTCGTTTTTCAAAACATATTTGACAGACATAATACTGACTTGATTGTGTTTTGTTTTCTTTTTTGGGTTATCATTGGTGTGAAATTGAAATAAAAAGAAACCTTTTTTAATGCAACTTTTTTATTTTTAAAAACCGGGGCTGCAAAGGGGTTTCATAGGATCAGGCGAACTGGGGTGTGTAGCTAACTGAGAGTTGACGTGTTATTCCGATGGATTACTGAGGGAATTTGTATTGTCTTCTGATCAGAATTCAGGAGGCATCACGGGACTTCTGGAGTACAATTTAGACGCCATCTAGTCACACTTTCTTGATAGGAGATCAGAATTCCACCTACTCGATAACACGTCAACTTCCCGGTAAGAGGGGGACGGGGGACTGGGAAGACAATAGCACCATGGAGCTGCAAAAAGAGAAAAAACGTGGGAATGGGAGAAATGAGCACGTAGAGAGACATTTGGTTTTAAAGCGAATGTGAGAAGCGAAAAGAGCGACTAGACGGGATTGACGAGCAAGTGCGAACCATTGAGAATATTAGGGTTCTCATTAGGGACGTACTTGCAACCGAAAAGTTGAAAAGAAGGTTTCAAAAACAAAACAGAAGTAGGCGGAGAGTGAGATCATTCAGAAGAACAATGTTTGAGATCTGTGAAAACTTCGGTGAAGTAGGTGGAGGATGAGTTGAGAAGAAGCATCTTGCGGCTGTGAGTGGTCACCATCGACACGCAACGGTTCCAGAAAACATTGCGGTCCTGCAAGAGATTGTTTGCATTAGAACCCACTTCCCTAAACCTACATTTCCAATCAAAAACGGCTTCAACGGATAGGAGATCTCGTTACCCATATACGAATAGGAAACGTACAAGCAGCTGAGGATCCAGGCGTGTAACTCCTCGAGAGTGTGAATCAGATGACGTTCGCCTAAAAAGATGTTGACTGTTTTCGGGTTGGAACGGCTTCTCGGCTCACCTGGCAACACGTCACGAACCAGCAAATAAATGAAGACGAGATTAGCAGGATTGATGAATGCGATGTCTTGCCATCCTTGAAGCAAAAGTGCACGATCCACGGAGCGGAGCCACGTGACCAAGTGGGCTGGGTCGAAGTCGGAGACACCGCAGTTGTTCGAGATGAAGATGCCGAGTCCGCGCAGAAGTTCGGAAGTGGAGGCCTGGATTATAGTCTTCTTTGGGCCTCTTGTCTAGAACTTTGTTCTTGTTGGAAAGAACGAGACGGGCGGTGGCAAAACTTACCTCAGATAGAACTTCCGGCTCACCGAGCTCCTCGTTAGCATTGTCATCTCTCAGAGATCGTGGTCTGAAGACGGAAGTTTTGTCAATGACCAAGAAACTCTACAATACCTCTGAACATGCTTTGGTGAGCTGATAACACTGAGCTCGTTAGCAGTCAGATTGTTGTTCACCAGGTCCTGTCGGTGGTTGATCTGGAGACCTCGGCGGAACTCGTCTCGGAGACTGTAGTAGTTAGGGATGATGGTGGTGGTGTCTGCGGGTCTGGGAATCCTGGAAACGTCTAGGTCACGGGCTGTGAAGGCACCGGTTCCGTACGTTTTATAGTTTTGATTTCTGTCAAGTGATATCGAAATTTTCCCGTATTGGCTCGAAGTGGAGGTGCTCACATTGCGAGTAAATGACACCAGGCTGTCACTGGACTTTGATGACGTGGCTTCTAAAACTTCTTTTTAATCCTGATTGTTCTATTCAATCCGTACCCGACGACGACCCGGATTTAGGCAACGAACGTCTACTCATCACTGGCTGGATGTTTCGCTTGCTCCAGTTCCAGCCCTGCATCAGGACACTCTCCTTGACGGACGTCCTGGACGTCTCGCGCTGTGGTGCAAACGTCGGACCACCATCTCCGGGCGAGAAGAGATGGTTGCATACCGAGGTCTGCGGTCTGTGTGGGAGTGGTGACGTCAAGTTTGCACCCATTTTATGTTCTGAAGAATGGGAAACGTTGAGAGATGAAGCGTGGAAAAACGAGAAGCTCTATCTTATTATGGGGAAGCTGAGGAAGTAAAAGTTAGGGTTGCCTCTTCTAGAATTCACATTAGCATAGCTCAACTAAAAACAACCTATGATCTCAGATTTCAGCACGAGTGACCTAGAAAGAACTCATATTTCAGAAGCTGTTCTGAAGGCACGTGACATCTGAAACCTGACCTCTAGACTATTAGTGCTGAAGGCGTGACTTTCAACAGATTCAAATAATAAACAGTAATCATATCCTGCCATGTACTTACAGTTCACTCGAACATGAGACTAGATGGTTATTTTATGTTGAAGCTTTCCGCGACAGAGCCACACCTGAAACGTACATATACATATGATATAAAAATGAGTTTGAGCACAAGCCAGACAGCTGTGAGACAGAGAGTCAAACATAATAACATTATAACTACATCGTCATCCGTTCGGTCCGCGTAACACGATAGAGCCGCGGGGGAATTCGCGGGGGAAATCGCTAGGAATTGGGAGGAAATGGCGGGGAAAAATGGGCGCGAGGAACAAGTTAATTGGTTTCTCAGTTTCGGCCGGTCCCTCGACCGACGCTCCAATGCACAATTCTGGTCGGGGGAGAAGCGACAAACACGTTCGTTTGATGACGTCATCGGGGCGGAAGAAGGGTGCGCGAGCTCTTCTGTTTCGCAATGTTTTCATTTGGAAGAGGATCCCTAGCAGCGTATTTTCAATTAAATGGTGTAGAATTTATGGCGCTTCCCGACCCGTTTCGTTGTGGAAGAAGAGACGATACGAACAGAAGCTTCCCCTGGGAGGAAGTTTGACTCATTTCACAATACAACAAAACATTTCAGAATCTGGAAAAGTTCAGAAGTGCTTTGGAGCTTTTTTTGAAACACTGGTTGAACTTTAGGATACTGGGTTGCAATTAGGATCCAACTGAATGATTGTGATCTTTTGATGTCTAGAAGTTCATTAGAAAGAGGCAGCTCCCAATGAGCATAGGTCGATGTTACAAAAAACAGGAGAAGACCTATATTGCAACAGAACAGAACTTTTGTTTTACAGATTCCAAGACTTGCAGGTTACTGTAGTTCAATATTTACACTGTCATTTCAACCCGGAAACCAGCATACATTTTTGCTTTGAAATACTAAAAAAACAGAACAGCTGAAGAAAACTCGCAACACCGGGTCAGAAAACAGAATGCTCCAAATTTGCACCTGCTGAGGGGGATTAGCAGCCGGAAGGAACGGAGCGGAAATCAAATTACACTGCTTTTTAAGATCATAATGGGACTTCTGATAGTGAAGAGAAAGTGACATTGACAAGTTCCTTTTCAAAAGCAAGCTGTTTTGAAAAATAGGGCCGGAAGAGGAAAAGCTGAAAAAACGAGAAGCGGCGGAAACTAAAAACGGATATATATTCGAGATTGGTTGGGGACGTCAACCATGGAGAAGAAGTAGGAGGAGAAGAAGAAGAAGACAGGGGAAGGAAACAAGGACGAAGAAGAAGACGTCTTCTGCGTCGTCCATCCGAAAGCACATACTCTCACTCTGCCCCTCTTTCAAAGACATTTCGTATGTGGAGAGGGGGCGGGTGCCGAGCCCCAAAGAAGGAGAAGGAAGCGGGCGAGAGAGAGAGCTCGTGAGTCCTGTCACTCTTATCGTCGTGGCTCATCGTGAAGTGAGCGGCGGAGACGCAGAAGCCACGACGCCGGGCTTCAGATCGATTCGGTGCCGTTGGTTCGAGCATGGAGCAGTTTTAGTTGTATGGGAGAAGGACAGGGAGAGGCGGGAAAAGGAGAAGAGGGGAAGAAAAATGGACGAGGGACCTTTTTTCTCTCACTGCCTTTTCGGAGCAGCCGCCCCGGGCCCACCCCGACTATACTGCATTCCAGGAGAATCGATAATCCGGGAAAGGAGGGGGAGCGAAAGAGGAAAAGCGGCTCTTCTCTCGATGGTTGGGACCAACCAACTTTATCTCTTTTTCTTTTCCGTGGGGAGGGGAAGATTCTCCAAAAAAGGGAAAAGTGAGCGCGTCATAGGAAAAAGAGAAGGACCTTGAAGTTGACAGTGGGCATTCAGTTGCGAAATACTAAAAAAAAACAGAAATTATGAAAACTTTATCAATTATCATTCGTAATCATAGAGACTCAAGAATAACAGCTCCTTGATTCCTTTATTGAAAGTCTTGGAAAATCCGAATTCCATTATTTCCGCAGAGGTTGAAGTTTTTGTCGAGTGCCGAGTTCGATCCTACCTGATCCTGGCTAATTGAAATCTATGAAAATATGTAATTTGATCAACAGAACAACCTATCACAGCAAGCTGAACTCAAGAAAGCAGTTTGACTGAATCGGAGAGGCACAAATGATGCCGAACAAGTTACACAAGTGAAAGAAGTTTCTGTTAACAAGGGAAATTGATATGATTTCATTAATCAAAACAGATATTTCAAAAGTTCGGTAAACGCCAGTTTCCGACTTCCTCACCGATTTATCAAGGAGTTGCTTCACTATTGTTTGTTGCGTTATATTGTTTGTCTCTCCAGGATCGGTTGGCTTTTACCCAAGCTCAGTCAGATGTTTTCCGATGATCAGATCTTTCCTAAATGCAGAAACCAGTCAACTGGTAGAGATCAAGACTCCGCCGCGCAGTGTGGATACGTCGAGTTCTCTGGGATCGGCCCAAAGTAACGCAGAGCTCTCTCGGTAGGCGCCTATTGTTCACTTTGAATCGCTCCAGTTTCAGAACATTGAAAAGACAATTAACCCCATTTAATCAACCATTTGTGAACCCGATTCCCCTTGTATTATCATTTCGATGAGAAAAACTTATAAAACAAAAACAAATTCATTCTCGTTAGCATAATCATTAAAAATTCGGGAGAAAGAGGAATTGGAAAGAGGAGAAACTCGAAAAAGACAAAAATACAGTCACTATTACACAAATACACTATGTGAATACACAAATAATCATCTCACACACTTCCAAAAGTCATGGAGAGGAGTGGGGACGGTACGGATGTATGTGGGAGGGGCGGAAGTTGGAAGATATGCAAACGGTGGCGAGGAGAGCATATTTTACAATTCTGAACAATTGGCATCAAATCGCACAAATGAGAGAAAACCGGAAACGACTAATTAGGGGAGAAAGTGGAAGGGGGAAGGAGAGAGAAATGCTCTAGAAAGCGAAACGGAGCAGGATGTACGAGCAGTCACTAGGACATAGGAGAAAATGAAGTTAGTCAGAGCGGAGGAATTCACAAATTCAAGGAGAAAGAAAAATATTCTTACAGCTATTCGGTCCCTAATTGAAAATACTGAGAAGTGAAATGAAAGGGGACCAGATAGCCATGAGGGATAGGGTAAAACAAGGATATTCAATTGAGCAAATTGAGTAGAAGTATTGATTTGGGTTGGGGAGGAGCGTAGGATTCAGATTTGCGAAAACTATCACAGGATTATGGTGGGAATACTGGAGAGCAAAGTGTTTAGACGTGGAAGTTGGCTGGAGCCGGCTCGTTGTCGTCCTCATCCTCCTCAGCATTCTCTACCCGTCCTGGAAATTCAGAATTAGATATCAGACAAGTTGGCGGTAAGCTATTAACCTCCTCTTTCAACAAAGTTGTTTATCACATTTGTAATATCTTGCTGAGATGTCTGACCCGAGGACCCGTTATAGGTTGCTTCGTCCTCGTTTTGCTTGAAAAGGAATCTATTTTAGAGGTTGACCGGGGAAATTAGTAATGGTGGTGAAGGCTATTAGAAGTTCAGAACAGAGGAGGACACGGACTTACTGTGTTTGGCTTGGGAAAAATGGATTAAAAACTTACCACACCCGTAAAAACAGCTGGACGAGCGCATTTGTTGAAAAGAACATCTGGAGACTGGCCGTGGAGCAATCCGACAATTACAACCTGGAAAATTGAAGATTACGGGAATAAAATTGGAAATTGAGAGCTTACAGTCATGTTGTCGCATCCAAGTCCACCCATCTGACAATCTGGAGCCAGGCAGCGAGTAAGCAGGTCCTCGCAGATCTAGAAATGTTCAATTTATAAAAATTGGGTTTTCTTTGTAGATTTTTATGTTTTTTTTGAGCAAAAAAGCCTTACCGATTGCGGATCTCTCTTTTCGGCAAGCTTCTCGCGAACAAAGTCGACAACCTCTTGGTTGGTCATCACGTCCCAGATTCCATCACATGCCAGGACGATGAACTCGTGGTCTGGAGTCAAAGTGTCAGTGATAACGTCCGGGTAAGCTGAAAATAGACGGTCTGGTTGATTTTCAAAGTTATCCTATGCTCACCAGTGACAATCTGCTCCTCAGCTGGCTTTGTATCGTTATTCTTGAAAGCGAAATCGCCGAGAGCTCTCGACAGAGCAAGATTTCCGTTGACACGGTTGAACTCGACCCATCCACCGGCAGCGATGATGCGACGAGCTTCTTTCTCGTGGGACGGCTTGTGATCGAACGACAGCGGACGGGCTTCTCCGACGACGGAACTGACGGCACGAGAGTCTCCGGCGTTTCCTGTAACGGGAAATGGGTTATTTTCGGTTGGATTTGCAGGAAAACGTATTTTTGGGTACGAAAATACACTGGAATACACAAGAAACACAAATATTTCTATGAGATTCTTTTCAAACTTTAATTTGAACTTACCACAGAACACGGAACCCTCTTTGATCATAACGATCACGGCGGTGGTTCCACTGACATCGTCTTTCATCTCTTCATCGACCCTCATCTGCTGATCCAGATCGAGGAATCCACGCTCGATGGCCTCTTTCAGATTTCCTTCGCTGAACTCCTTGCGGGCCACGACCTTCTTGTGCAAGTTGATTCCCGAATACTGTGATACCTTGGATCCACCGTGTCCATCGTAGACAGCGAAAAATGCGCATTTCGGATCGTCGGGCAGCGAGAGCAAATGAGTGTGCGCATCTTCCATGTCTGTAATTGAATGTGTGCCTATTTGAGTGGAAAAAACGAGCGGAAACTCACCAACTCGCCATCCCTGCATGCAGCTGCTACCAACCAGATAGTTCTCGTTGGCGCACGACGCCGATTCCTTTTTAGTGACTGGCTCACTGAGTGTTTGTCCCATACCTCTCCTGAAAGCAGTAGATTTGAGTGAAATGCAAAGCGAAATATTGAGAATCGAGAAAATTGTGATGTTTGAGCGGTAATAAAAGAAAATGGAAGGGAGCGAGAGGATGGGGGCGCGTCTTCTTGGCCGTCGTCGTCTTCGTCGTAAACGAAAATGTGGAGAAGAAGGTACTGAAACTTTTTAGAACGAGAAATAGAAGAAATTGGTCTGATGGCAAGCAGTGATAGCAGTTATCAAACGATAACTGCTACCTGTTCTTGGAGGAAACACCTCGAAAGACCGAGAGAACACGTGTCACGTGATCAAAAGATAAAGTGATAAGTGGGAGGAGACGCGACTGGGGTTCTCTCGGGCGAGATTATGAGAAGAATGGGCGAAACGGAAAGATGTGACGCATATCGAAAGCAGGAACGAACGAAATCGCAGAATAATAGCGTGGAATATGAAGAAAAATTATGAAAAAACGAGCAGTTTTGCGCACGTTGCGGCGGCGGCAGCGAAATCGTTCTGCGCCTTTAAAGTTGGGTTACTGTAGGAGCAGGATCCTATTGCGAAATCAAGAGAAGAAGCGGTGACGCAATCTTCATGCATTTCAAATGAAAAAGAAAGAGAAGAAACGAAGAAGGAAGTGGAAAATCTGAAGTTTTCCTACTTTTCAACAGAGTTTTCAAAACAGGAAGGGTTCAGGAGGGAATTTGGGGGAATTCCAGTCGAGAGAGGAAGAGACCGAGTTATTTGAAGCGATAAAATTCGTCTCGACCACGTGCAATCTGTGGAAAATGTGACCAAGTTTCGCATCGAAACAAACATACATTGATACCGGAGAGAGAGCGAGAGGGCGGCTGGGGGACGAGAGCGCGACGACCACTAGGCGGCTACACGGGCAGGCACAAATCGATGGTGGGGAGAGGCGAGGGAGGTGCCGAGAGTGCGTACGTCCCCGGAGACGCAGTTCCCCGACGCCCCTCTATGACCACTGAAAATCACATGGCTATCTGGTGGGAGGCGACACCGGGGGAAGCCCCACATATTGCAATCGCGCTCTAATTGACACCATCAAGTGCAAACGGGGCATCCCCAAAGTTGATCAATTTGGCACGTACTTATCAGTGGAGACCGGGGGAACCGGGTACTGGTTTTGTAGTTGGTGATGGACAATTTGATTGCATGGGGATGACGAGGATGATCGCTGATTACTTCGAGAAGTGTTCGATAGGGCGGAATTCTGAGATATGCCAAACTTCCAGCATTTATTCAAAAGACCGTTGGATATAATTTGAGGTTGGTAAAGTTCATTGGAACGGAGATTCCAAACTCTATAGTTTAATGCAGTGGAAAACGGATAGGGACCAGTTGGGTCCAAAAACCAAACCTTGAACCTACAAAAATTTGGTGGAGCACACTTGCACTTTTCAAGAAAGAACTTTCAGCTCTTGAGCTCTACGAAGATGGACGTGAGATCTCTGAAGTCCTCCTCCAACACTAAAAACAAGCCAAACTTCACTGCGAAAAACGGAAAACGGGGGAGAGAAAAATAATGATGTCGTTAAAGGGTACTTCAGATGCACGTCTTCCTCGTGACTAAATTGTGCCAATTTGTGAAGCGTGAATTCAGAGGAGAGAGAGAAATCTCGGAGAATTCTATAAAGGTTTTGATGGTTTTGACGAGTATGCTAATGATGGTGATTCAGGGTGGATCAGTGTGAATAAGCTTTATCTGAATGTAAATAGACACCTCCAATCCAGATCCGATAGAAATGATGTTTGTTTGTTGATGGCCTCAATTCCGTTATTCTTCATGTTATTCACAGATGTTTGTTCACAACTTTTCATTCATCCGCACATTCTTTCTGTATTCTTATTGTCAGAATTCTCATAATGAAGATTAAACTATTTTTCTTTTGTTGTGTTCTAGTAGAACTTTCAGATACGGTTGGTTTCCCAGAAAAGAACCTTTTCAGTCTTTTTTTCAGTGCCCACCAAGTCTTTCCAGTTTAAACCTTCCACCACCTGTGATCCATATGGAGTGCCTGAGAAAACAGTAGACTATGCAAGTTTCAAAGTTTTAGTATCTTCAAATTCAGAAACCCCTGCCGTGCTGGATACATCTGTCGACGCTACCGTTGCATTGCCACTAGCAGAGCACTGTCTAGCAAACTTCTCAGCCTAGAACAGAGTTTTTCAAGGATGGAAAAGTGTTGCTCTACAGAGCTTCTTCCTAAAAGGTGTATGGGATTCTGCTCAATGGGAAGTTACAATGAGTCCTCTGTTTTCCGTTTGTTATCAGAACCCAATAGATGTCCCATATCAGCTCTGAGAACCATTCACTTCTGTGCTTCTGGTGATAAAGACCATGTTTCTTGCTGCCAAAAGGTACTGAGCATTCATTGGCTATCCTTAAAAATGATTTTAGAAGTTCATTCCACCCGACTGCCTGAACCTCTGTGCTCCATCTCACCCGGAAACCGTACTCAACGAGACCAAGCTTCATTGCCTTCAGTATATAACAACTATGAAGTCTTGTTTTGAGAACCATCAATAAACTGATCCCATAAAAAGTCCCTTCACTTCCTTCCCCATACAATTTGTGTTCATTGAACCGAACCTAGCCCAACCGTCCGGCATCCTGTCAAATCTCGAAACACAAACAAATTGTGTGCTTGATTTCCGGATTGGATCCGGCAATCTGTGTCGCGGCTATATAACGGCCGTGCCAACGCGAGCAAGATATCACATTTTGGATGATGAACTTTAGGTTTCTCACATTTCTAGTTGTATCGGTATTTTGTGAATCAAATGTTACCATTGTGCCATCAACGTCTTCTTTGAAGAATGGTAGGTTTTTCTTTCAACTTTTAAAATACCTACCGTTACTCACTACTAAGCAAAGTAGTATTTGTGTTTCTACTGTTCACTTGTTTACCTTACGCACGCTATGATGTGAGGTGGTTTTTGGTTTCGGTTTGTCTACGTTTTGGTCTGCGGGTGACTAAGTTAAGCCATCTTTGTTAGACCGTTTTGTACTTTGCAAAATGGAGTTTATGATCTTAAAATCAAGTTGCTAGCAGGCCGCTAGCCTCAGTGTTCCTCCAAAGTTTCAAATCAGCATTTCAGAATCCATCGTAGACCTCTCCAAAGTTGCCCGTGACCAAGGAGCAATTGTAGTGGCTGCGTTCCCAGCCATCTCCACCATCAGAGCCAAAAACAAGAAGAAAATCTCTCCTGGACCATTCGAAAGAAGTCATGCTAACACTGGAGCCACGTTTTCCAGAAGAGGAACTGGAGCGTCAACTGGAAATCCTTATGCCTCGTGAGTCTTGAAGTTCTAAAGTAATGGTCTATAGCTGTTTGTTTCAGTGGGTACCAAGGACTTCCAGAGTCTCAAAGTCTTACCGGAGGTGATAGAATGGGAGGAATGACCAGAAGTGGAAAAAGGACATTTGGAAGTTTTGGTAAGTTCTTTCCGTACATTCCTAAACAAATTGTTGAACTTTTAGGAAGCATTGACAGTGTGAAAGGACAAACATCAGCCGGTCGAGCTGGAATCGGATCATCATCCTGGAGAGGAGGATCCGGAGGAACCGGAAGCTCTGGAAGAAATGACAACGGAGATAATGACGATTGGGACAATGGGAATAACAACTGGAACTCTAACTCCAACTCCAAGCAAGGATCAAGAATGAACAAGTACAACAAGAATGATGGAGATGACTATAACGGCTACAATAACGGAGGATACTCTTCGGGAGGCTCCGGTGGCTCCAACAATAATCAGGATAACTGGGGATCTTCTGGATCTGGAAGTGGATCATCTGGGGGCAATACCTGGCAGAACACGGGAGACAATGATGATGGATGGAACAATTATAACGGAAGAGGTGGAAATAATGGAGGAAACAACGGAGGAAATGGCGGCTACAGTAACAAAAACAGCAACAGTAACTGGGGAGACAATGATGGATACAATGGAGGAAGTGACGGAAAGTCTTCTGGAGGATCTGGAAACTGGCGAGGTGGAAATGGGGATGGAGATGAAGATGGAGGGTACAATGGAGGAAACAACAACAATAACTGGGGTAACGGGAATGGAAACAACAACGGAAACGGAGACAACAACGGTGATTCGTGGAAGCCGTCGTCCAGCAACTTTGGTCGTGGAAGAGGTGGAAACGGTGATGGAGACTCTTGGGGAAACGGAAACAACAACAATAATGGAGGAGGATTGAGCAATAGTTGGAATGGAGGAGGAGGTGATTATGATAATAATGGAGGCAACTGGGGAAGCTCTTCGAATAATGGGAACGGAAACAACAATTGGAACAGTGGATCTGGAAATGGAGGAGGAGGAGGAGACAACAATTGGGGTGATAACAATAACAACAATGGCGGTGACAACTATAACAAGTGGAATGGAGGAAATGGAAACAACAATGGAGACAGTGATAACGATAACTATAACGGAGGAAGTGGCGCATACAGTAAAAACGGAGGGTACAGTAGCAACAATGGAGGAGATTCCTGGGGAAACAACCAAGGAAATCAATGGGGAAACAACAACGGAGGTGCAGGATCCTGGGGAAGCAGCAACAATAATGGTGATAACAACGGGAACAGCAACTGGGAAAACGGTAACAACGGAGGAGGGTGGAATGGAGGCAACGGCAACGGAAACGATAACCAGAACGGAAATGGAAATGGGAATGGAGACGAGGACTACGGAGATTGGTACAGTATGCGGATGAAGGACCCAGTTGGTGTTGCGGCTGCTGCTGCTCCTGCGGAACCCGTTGCTGCTTTGACTTCGGATGTTCAGAAGAAGATTGCCGAGCTTACTAACTTGGATACGTACCGGAAGATGTAACTCTTGTTGAACCCCTTGTTGGCTTATAATTTATTCATATTTATTTGACTTATGCAATACATCTTTCATTGTTTTTATGTCGTTTTCTGAAGGTCCAAAAGGGCTCTTACAAAGTTAACAATACAGTTAGAAATGGGATAGATGATAAGGTAGCGATTATAGCAATTAGTTGAGTTTATACTTATACTAGAATTTTATTTAATAAGAATGATGTAGTTATTATACTGTAGGTTCAGTACAATTAGAAGTTTGTTAGTTGTTAGATTCTTAGAAAGTTAGTTAGTTGCCACCGGAAATCTTCAAATTGAAGCTTTCCACTTTGAAGAGATTGAGAATTGTTGAGGTGATGCGGTCGGCGACAGCAACATCAAGTCCTTTCGTTTGATGCAGACACCAACGATTATTCTCTTCGGAGACGGTAATCCCATGGAATCCATTCCAAGTCGAACCGGCAGAGTTGTGAACCAACGGATCTGTTTCACCTTTGCTCCAATCGTAAACTCCAACAGAGAACTCGTCGAATCTTGGTCTCTTGATGGCAATTTCATGATGCTCAACTTTTGGTCCATCAGGTTGAAGCTCGATTTCCACGTTCTCCAATTTGACATTGGCATCTTTTACGGTTTTCTCGGCGCGCTGCGAGAGAGTAGAAAGTTTTATGCTCAATACAATTACTTTAAAAGAAAATACTTGACAAAACAGGTACTTACATGTCCGGGACAGCAACGTTTCCCAAGACCTGAGCGCGAACGACCTCTGGGAGACCTAAGAAGTTGATAGAGTCCATTCAATAACCGACCTTATGAGTGTCAGAAAGTATTAATGAACCTTATACATATAAGGATATACTGACAAGCAATGATGGGCGGAGCTTATGTCACGGGTGGGAGCTTGAGAAGATTAAGCGCAGGTGCTCGTTAGCACATGCTCAGGTCTTATTACCAGGGAGAAGCCTAACGATGATTACCGGTTGAGGTATAGAGCAATATGCCAAACATAGTATCCTAGCAACATCTCAAAATTAGGGAGCATGAGAAGATTAAATGCACCTGCTCGTTCCAATTAGTACATGAGTAGGGTTCATAACGAGAAGCTTAACAATAATTATAGATGTGGAGCAATAGAAACAATATGAAAAGGGATTAGGGATGCCAATCGTAACTAGTTCCTTAGCAACGTGAGAATCTGGACCAGGTGCCCAGGACACATACAAGGGTGATTGGCAAATAATCCGACCAGCGCTGGGAGCCATTCTGCGTTGTGGATTACTGTAGTCACCCCCCTCAAGAACTCAAAAATTGGTCTCCCTCAAAACGAATTGCTCTTCGTTATCCCAAACCAACTTTGACCTCATTTAGGAAACTTGAAAAACCAAACAGAGCAATTCTCAAGTCTTCAGTCAAGAGGCTCAACGAATTAGCCAAAAGCTATTCTTAGCCCGCAACTAAAACCACTTATCTCAATAAATAATTTGTGATAGTTTTCCCTCGTCGACCCCTCCCCTTTCCAGCCCCAAAAATCGGCGCGACGCTTTCCGAAATGCCAAATTGATCGACCCCATGGGACGTTCCATAGCGTTTCGCCGCCCTTCTTAATCTTCTTTTTGTGACTCGGGATGAGGAGTGACTTGGAGGGGTATATTCTCAATTGTCGCGTCGCGACCGAGTGCTCCCTCGAAACGGAGACTCCTTCCGGTTGCCATCTCGACTCTTTCCTGTTCAGCTGGCTTTTCCCAGAGAATGCGGCCCTTTTTTGTGTGTTTTTCCAGTGGAAGCCGCCATTCTTTCCGTCTCATTTAACATATTGGGGTGGGCTCATCAAAACGCATTGATTTATGCTGACTACTCCAACTTCCTTTTGACTTTATAGTAATCGTGTTTCAGCTTTCAATGATAACTTTAAAACGAAAGGAGTGTGATCTAGAAGAACCGTCCTCCTCGGAACCAGGTGTTTTTGTATCTAAGACTACAGTTTATTTGTTTGGTGATAAGAAAGAGGTACTCTAAACCTAAATCTTCTTATATCAAAGTTCATTTCCAGATTATCAAAGTCTGGTGGAACATCAACAAAACCGAGAATGGTCTGGACTGGATAGGCTTATTCGATAATCGTGAGCTTTGTACCTATTCTCACCATAACTTTCTGTTTTCCAGACGACTCCTCCTTCTACCTTGACCAAAAGTCCCTCCGCCAACACATATCCCCTGTAGTGTTCACCCTGACCTCCAAAAATCTGCTGAACGCATCAGAAGTGTATTTTGGTTTGATTGATGGCATGACTGGAAGGATGTTGGCGAGATCAGAAAACGTTCAGATCTGCAAGTCAGCCACTTTGGTGGTTCATGGTCAGTTTCAGAATGTTACTTCCTGCTACAATTCCATATTTCTTTTTTCAGATGTCAAAAAAGAGACAACCGTGCGTGTTTACTTGAATACAAACCACGGGAGACTTGAGATTCCGAGAAAGCGTAGTCCCAAAAAGAACGTCACTTTTACACCATTGCCACGTCATCATGCCCAAATCGACTTTGATTTCGATGTTGAAGACCTGCACATCTCAGTGGTCGAGTACCCAGAAAAACAGAATTACGACCACTTCATATCAGCACACCAGTAAGCCCCGTCTAATTCGAGAGCGGGTGTCACATTACATTCGAATTGTCTCCTGGACAAGAAGACAACTCTCCCCCCTCTTCTCCCCCGCGTGCCAATTCTTGACGACTCCATTTTACATCTGTGAAATGTCAGAGATTCGTGGACTGAGATATTGTCCCCCGGGGGCTAGTTCGGAGCAGTTTTTCCACTTTTCCCCCATTCAAAGTCACCCCGCAATCGGAGCACCACTTTCATGTTCCCACATTTCTGAGCTCCCATTTCCAGGTTGCAGAACAACTTCATCCAGTCAAAAAGCTTCTCTCATAACCACCTCATTGATATTGTGTTTAGCATTGAGCCAAAGATCCGTGAGTTTTCCTCAATGACATGACATCATCAAAAATTTTCAGAATCGAAAACTCCCAACATAATGGAAATCGCCTCTTCATCAGGAAGTCAGCCAATTTCCGAGTCTCCCTGGAAAACGTACTTGGACGCCAATAAGCGGAAGTTCTACGTCAATCACGAGACAAAAGAAACTAGGTGGACGAGGCCACCGAGTCATGAGAGTAATAACAACAACAATAACTCCCCGGAAGCGAAAACTCCCACGAAGCAATTCCTGGATAGGTCGGCTTCTGCGAGAAATAGTTTTATCACACCTCGACGGACAATCACAGTGCGATCAGATGGTTGTCCTAAAAGTGACCTCGTTCAATTCTTTCAAAGGGAAGAGTTCAAATCCGCCCTTTATGATAATCAAGAAGCCATGAAGATCTACAATGAGTGCTCTATTGTAAGACATGCACTTCATAGGATTCAGAAAAACTCAGAGTCTCCATCCAAGTTTGAAAACCAGCCCCTCTTTGTTCGGTTCGTGAACTCCTTTGCTGATGTCACGGAGCCGCTACCAGCAGGATGGGAATGTATAAAGATGAATAACCAAACGGTTTTTCTAAACCATTCAAGTAAAACCACAACGTTCCTGGATCCAAGGATCAGAAGATTCGAAACAAAGAACTCAAGAAGAGGGAGAAGTGTTCCGGCGAGAGGCTCTGGTCAGCATAAGAGCAAGATTGATCATGCATTGATAAGTAAGTGTGAAGACTTGCGGAAGATTGCGCAGGATAACTTTCCGCAGATTGCAGGTATCTCTGATTTCCAAAACATGTACCCAACTTCGAAAATTTCAGAACGAATAAGTAAAAAGCTGATGCTTATTGAAAGGTTTGGTGGTTTGGCTGTAGCAAGTCTCGCTAATGATATGGATATCACTTTGGCTCTGAGTATGTTGGAAATGAACAAAGAGAAAGCAAAGCAACAGGATGAGGAGAGCAATATCCGGTCGTTTTATGAATCTCTAAAACGGGAAAAGTTGGGGAAAGGACCGAGTAGGCTTTGTTGGAAGGTATCGAGGGATCGGTTACTGGAGGATGCGTTCCGAGTGATTCTTAGTGTTGATCCGTTCGTTCTGAAGAAGTCTAGGCTCCATATTCGATTTGAGGGAGAGTTGGCGTAAGTTCCTGGCTCCCAATATCTTCCAATTTTCAACTTTAGGTTGGACTACGGTGGTTTGTCGAGAGAGTTCTTCATCCTGTTGTCCCGAGAGTTGTTCCACCCGAACAATGGATACTTCGAGTACGAGGGTATTGATTACCACTTGCAACTTCGGCCGAGATCATGTGAAACTGAGAAGGAGCGCCGCTGGTTGACACTTTGCGGACGAGTTTTGGCACTGGCAATTATACACAGATGCTACATCGACGTGTTTTTCACGGGCGTCTTCTACAAATGCCTTCAGAAAAAGTGAGTAGGTTCAATGAAGCATATTGACCTTGTGAACTTGTAGACCAATCAAACTAGAAGATTTTGAACAATCCGATGTGGAATTCTACAAAAGCATGACGTGGATACTGGAAAATGACGTCTCCAGCCTTGAGATGACTTTTGTGTACAGCGGCCTAGTGAATGGGAAAGTAGGTGATGCTGCTAGTTTATGATTCATAGTGTGACTTTCCAGATGACCGAATTGGTACTTGTACCCGACGGAGACACTAAGATGGTGACCAATGAAAACAAAACGAAATTCACTGAACTGATGTGTCAGAAGAAAGCAATCCGAGGAGTCGAGAAACCATTGGAAATGGTTTTGATTGCTTTCCATCAAGTTTTGAATGCCGATCTGCTGAGCCATTTGTGCTCCTCGGAGCTGAAGCGGATACTTAGTGGGTCCTTGGAACTTGATCTAAATGACTGGAGGACTAACACAATTTACAAGGTCAGTCGGCCTCTATAAACTTTGTTATCTCTTTTATTATCTTATCATTATCTCTTTAGGGAGGATACTCCGACTGTCATATTGTGATTGAATGGTTTTGGGAAGTGATAGAGACTATGACGAATCAGGAGAGATTTGACTTGCTGCTGGTGAGAAAAAGGGGAGGGCCGGGGGAAGCGAAATCTTTGAAAGACAGACAGATCAAGTTCCTCTTTGTAGTTCGTCACCGGCAGTTCCTCGGTGCCTTTTGAAGGTTTCTCGGCGCTACGAGGAAATGATGAGACCAGCAAGTTTTGTATAGAGAAGTGGGGAGATGCCACGTCTTTGCCAAGGTTCGAAGTGGAGTATATGGGTACATGGGTACATACTCATTTTTCAGAGCCCACACATGCTTCAACCGCCTCCAACTTCCTTCCTACAACACGAAACAAACATTGAAGGCTAAATTGCAACAAGCAATTGTAAACGGGATGAGCTACTCAATCGAATGATTCGATTTGTACTTGCTTTACTTGATTCTTCTAATTCGATACATTCATTCGAATCATTGAAATTTGATCTGATCTGAGACAATGAACTGTATTTTCTTGGCTTCTCGAGACCAGTAGCTGCAACCCACTTGACCTTCACTTCTTTTTGTCGAAGGCTGGTTGCTTAGTTTCAGAGAAGCTACACACTCTCTCTTCACACTCATATGCTTCAAACAACACAGCCTAACCCCGTGTCCCCTAGCTGCAACTGGTTTCCATTCGCCTCTCCAGCCACCAAACAGAACTGTTAAGCTGCGCAAGTGGCATGTTTTTGTGTCGCAGAGTGAACTCTTGGCTTCAGTTGAAGCACAGATCCGCTTATCATGCTAGTTTGACACCCGGCGCCGATTGTTTGACAAGAGTGTTTTGTTAATTATTGCTCTTCGGGCAAGGCGCCTGGGAGCAGCCGGTTTTTCACGCACTTCACCTCGCAGCTCACTGCTCTGGCGGGTACAGGGAGCACACGTCGAAAAAGTGTTTGTGTGTGTGTGTGTGCTCCGAAAGTTCCATTCCCCGCCCTCCGTGCCCCCGTGTCACCTTTCGCGCATGCCTGCGCACCCATTAATTTCTTGTCTTCTTCTTCTCCTTCTTTCAAAATTATCTATGGGAATCGTCGGATTGAAGAATCGTGGTCGTCGTGTCGCGTGTCGTCTTCGTCTTCGTGTCGTCTTCCTATTCGGCGGCCCGACTGAGGGCCCGTGTAACCCGTTCTCTTCCTCCTTTCTCCTCCACTGATCATTGTCCCATATCGATTTTGAATCTGGAATTCTATCTTGATCCCTAAATTTTGAAGCCACAAGACTACGATTACGGTAGTCCAGATGGTCGTAAGTTGACGCTTCTCGCTTTAAGGTCACCAGGCCACAGTTCAGAGTGGTCATCACCGAGTTTTTACACTTTCCATTGTTCTCTCTTGACCTATTGACCACCTAGCGCAAAATGTAATCATCAGTAATCAGCCAACTGTTACAAAAGTTAGTACAACTGTGAACAATGCCCTACGGCATGATAGTATCTGATAGAATTCTAGTGATAAGGCAAGAAGATCTAGTCTGTCTTCTAGTGCGTAGATCTTTCCGCGGTTGAGTCATCTGGCTGAGTCAGAACTTCCTGGCTTCTGCGGAGCTAGTTCAGATAGTAATTTGATACTTGGTGACTTCTGGGGCAAGAGAACTGGCCCATATCAGAAGCATCTTGCTTGAGAAGGATACTGTACACTACTTGTTTGTCGCTGTCACAAATCACACCTTTCCAGCCAAAAATTCAGAGCGTTCCGGATCGGAATCTCCATCATTCGTTCCAGAACATTCACTCCTCGCTTCTTCTCACCCTTCCACACTCTCCCTTCCAGTTGTTTTTCGATTTTTCTTCCACCATTTCAATTCGTAATCATGTTGTTTCATGTAAGTGAAACGTCCCGCTGAGAGGAGAGGGGGTTGGTGGCTGCTGAAAAGCGAATTGATATCGAATCCTTCTGTGTAATGTGAAGAGAAAATGAATAAACAGTGTCGCTTCTTCTACAAACAATGACTTCTTGGGGCCCCCGTATAACCACTACCAGAAGGCGGCTTCTCGTGGAGAATTGACACTTGTCGCTTTTCAAAACTTTACGAATACTTCTTTCTAGAACATTCTTCGCTCTCTTTTTCTTAAGCACTTTTTTATTGAAGACATTTATGACCTCCTTCTTCTCTTTTTATTTCCATTTCTTTCATTCCTTCCACTTTCCACATGTTCTGAAAGATACCGACGAACTGTGTGACGCAAGCATTTCAATGTTCGTTGGAAGTTTCTGATTCCGTTTCTACTCCGGTGACAGCGTCTTTGTAAATAGTTGAGTGCGCGGTGAAATTCGATCAGTTTCGATTCCAAAAGTCACGAATTCTTGAGAAATCTGAATTCTCCGAATTCTCCTTGAGACGGACGTCCAAAGTTTTGTCGTCTTCCCTTCCCCGCGTGCAGTTTTTTATTGTTCCACCCATTTATTCCGCAAATTTATTTGTTTTTCAAAGATTTCTGCAGCCGTGTGATTGGACCATGTGACTGGGAATAAGGTCAGCAATCTCCCTAGAATTTCAGAAGTCATTTGTTTCCATCTGAAACAGTTACATACTTCCAGTCCAAAACAATGCATTCTGCAAACTCGCTGACCTCTGACCCCAATTTCAGTCCAGTTTGCAGTAGTGTAAACATGTGGGTCACAGTCAATTCATGTTTAAATTCATCTTCATCATAATTCCAGTCCGTCTCGTCATTTTTTTTGGCAACATTTCATAATTTCATAACTCTCTCCTGCACAGAATACAAATTGTTTTCCATTTCCACTCTCTCTCGCTTGTTATCTGACCGATCATTGATAACTGATGGAGTTTGCCGCCGAGTCAAGGCGAAACGGAGCGAAACAACATGTGTTTTTGGCGAGGGGCGGAGGGTTTCCGGCTGTGACGCACATAAAGTTTCAGTCCTACAGTAGCCGTCGGCAAGATCACAGAGGCTTCTCTGATCTTCTTTACAACCATCTGCGCGAGATCTCAATGATTCTCTTATCAGCTTTGCGACCAACCGTTCCCTATTTGCACTTTGATCCGAAAGTTGGTTGGCGTCTAACATCAAGCTCTAACTATTCCACCCCCGCATCTCCATTATCAGCTCCTTTTTCGCCTACGCTTCGGGGGTTTTCCTGAGAGTTGATCTTTAGTGACAGTCTGATAGAATTGAAGAATGTGCTCGGGTTCAACTTGGTATATATTATCAGGTTCTTATCACAAAGAGCGTTTTCAGAACTTTCTGGCGTTATCGGTCAGATCAAAACTCGCAAAATCAGAAATGGGCAGGTGAGCTGATTCTCGGAAAACTGGAGAAACTTCCTCCTAAACCGCACGTAGCTGATAACCCAATCATTTGTTGGTCGGATCGGTAGAGGAAGCTCCCAAAGACCCCTTATGTCTTTTGACCACATTCCTTAAGTGACTCATAAAGTTTGGCGATATGAGAAGGAAAAGACGTTAATGATAGTCTACGCTAATGTGAATGTTATTCTCTTCAGCAGGCCTGTTTAAGCTTCTTCTTACCCCTCCGACGTCTTCTTCTTCTCGTGACGTAATTCAACTTTGACCTCTTCTGTATATGAATGTGTAATGGTGGGGAGATGACGTCGCGCTTCTTCTGAATCTAATCTCTTTGTCGGTACGACCGGCCGGCTACCGGCTTCTACTTCTGCTTCCATTGTACCGCCTAGGCCGATCGGTCGCCGAGTAGAAAGGGGGGAATCGCATCATCATCTTTCGAACGGTAGAAAAGTAGCGAAAAGAGGCGAAAAGCGAAATGCAAATCGAAATGAAATCAGAACTGAACTTGTTTTTTTCTGCGTTCCCTCTGGAAAAAAGGTGTTTGCCCAAGTGATGGAAAAGAAACCTCACTCGTCGTTAAACACAACCCCTCTCCCCTTCTCACACACACTATGTTCGGCCCAGTTGGTCTGGTTTTTGTTTTACTTTCTGCTATAAGTTCTTCCTCCTCTCTACCAGTTGTAGTTGACGCTTTGAAACTTTGACTACTGACACACTTTCCTATTTACAGAGTCTTACTTTTATTATTCCCCGTATCATTCTAGAACTGCCTGTTAGAGATCACTGCTCACGTTTTGTTGACTTATGGTTCTATTTAAAAACTAGGAACGTTCCTCAACTCTTTCCTCAGTTCTGGTCTTCCTCCTTTCAACTTATATTAGAGCAGCTATCTGTTATCAAGCGTTCTTATCAGAGAGCATTTCGAAACTCGTTATCGGTTAGATCAAAATTCGCAAAATCAGAAACTTAGATGGACAGTTGACTGAATTCTTGATACGGTGCTGAAAAGTTTCTCGGATCACTTAATGCTGAGCTGAGGCGGCCCTCCTGAAGTCAGAATAGCTGTCACATACTTGGCACAGATTTAGTTTGCAGATTAGTAAAGTGACTCAGCAATTTCAACACTAAAAACAACTGTCAGACTGTGATAAGAACATTGTTCGTTCGGTCCAGGTGCATCTTGATTTTGCGTCATGGACCCATGACTTTCCTCATGTTTTCTTTCGTTTCGCACCCATTGTTTTGCACTTCAACCAACTTAATTGGTCACGGGAAACATGAGAAAAGACACAAAAGATATTGAAGATAGAGCGCGTTTGCCATTTTTGAACCGCGTCGACCGACCGTCGCCCAGAAGCACGTGCGGCCCTGATTGTGATCTGTACCGACGAAGAAGACAACTGGTGGAAAACATTTGTACCCACTCAATTCGGGGAACGTAGAAGTTTCAGAGATCAAAAGTTTCCCTCTCTCCAGACTCTAAATATATTTGCATTCTTCTCTTCGGAAACCCCAGAAAACAGACGAGTCTCCATGTCATTTCCTCCGCCTTATCACTTTTTCGCTTCTAGTTCTTGTACTCATATTGTCACTCACGCTCCGACAAGTCTATATAATGAGTTCCCGTTTTAGATCAAAATTACGCGACAACCTTCACCCACATCGTCTCCGGACGCCTCCGGTGCCAATACACCAATGACACTGCCAGTTTTGGCGAAGAAAATGAAAAAGTTGGCCTCCCTGCAGTTCTTCAATCTGAAGCTTCTTCTAAATGGAGAATCCAGTCGTGGTTTCTCAAAGTTCAAGAAGAACTACAAACTGAAAGCAGAACTCGGAAGAGGGGGATTTGGAGTGGTCTACAGAGCAGTCAGAACTTGTGATGACACTTTGGTGGCGGTGAAGTTCATTGAGAGAAGTAATGTGAAGGAGTGGGCTAGAGTAAGTTTAGGGTCTTCGGATTTAGAATCGAATCAGAGAAGTTTCAGATTAACGGAGAGCAAGTCCCAATGGAAATCTGCATGCTTGCCAAGTGCTCCAAAGTCCGTGGAGTCATCAGACTCCTCGACTGGTACAGTATCCCAGAAGGTTTCCTCATTGTCATGGAACGACCGTACCCCTGCATTGACATGTTTGATTTCATTAAAGGACAAGGCAAGATCAGCGAAGAGATGGCTCGTTTCTTGTTCCGTCAAATCGCAGTGACAGTTCATGAATGTCTTCAGAATCGGGTGCTTCATCGGGATTTGAAGGTATGGGCGTTGAACCTCGAACCTTGAACGTCATTTAGCATCACTTTTGTAGGACGAAAATGTGGTAATTGACCTTGCCACGGGAACAACCAAACTGATTGATTTCGGCGCTGCTACCGTACTCCGAAGAAGCCAGTACGCCGACTTCCAGGGCACCCGGCTCTACTGTCCTCCGGAATGGTTCTTGCATTCTCTGTATCTTGGAAGAGAAGCTGCCGTCTGGTCGTTGGGCGTACTCCTGTACAATTCGCTCAACGGCAGACTGCCTTTCCGAAATGAGAAGGACATCTGTACCGCGCATCTCCTCGGTCCTCTGCCGTTCTTCGTGCCCGTCAGTGCCGAAGTGAAAGATCTTATCAGCCGGTGTCTCGCGTTTGATCCTTTCCAACGTTGTTCACTGGAGGCAATTCTGAATCACCCTTGGGTCAAGCAGAAGTCCCCAACTTGGGAGACATTGACTAAGAGCAAAGTGCAGAAAAAGACTCTGGCCGAGAAATCCGATTCTTCTGATCATCACAGTGAAACCCTCGGAGAACGAACAGAAGGAGATCACACCCCGAACTCACTGACAACACTTCAGCAACCTGGAAGTGCGGATGAAGGGGTCGGATCTTCAGCTTCAACTAGTTCATCACATTCGGTAAGCAACCTACCGTACCCCTCTTATCATTTACCCGTCTATTTCCAGTCGAAGAAGCCCAAAGAGCATCGGATGGCAAAGACGTCACTGCTGGCTCCGCCCACTTCCGTCGAAATGAAGGCAGCAGTGCAGGCGTCGAAGACTCCCACGCAGTTCAACGTTCACTCGGTCCTCAAGAATCAGAGGCAGATCAAAAAGCATCATAGCCGGCCTCACCAGGCGCCCAACTCTACCGTCCTGACAGCTTTGCGTCGAGCAATGTCAAGAGAAGCCCAGAAACGAATTAGCGGAGTTTCGCAGGACTAGTCTCTTGGGGGTCTTCTGCTCGCCTTGATACACATCAGCTATCCGATTTATGTACAAATTCTGACCTATCTATGCTTAGCTGTGATTGATTCTTTGCCGACGAACAAAGCTTTCTTGCTTTTGAACTCTTTCCCCCCTCCCCGAACTTTCATTTTCCACACCAAAACCATCCCTGCTTTATGTACTTAGTGACCACACAACCATTGGCCCCGACTTGCGTTTCAAATTGTACCGGACTTTTCAAAAATGACCAAACCACTTTCATTTGGGTATTTCTTCTCTCGTTGACAAGACATTTTTATGTGATTCTATAAAGATTTCTGATATGATATGACAGTTGCTTTTTTCAATGACAAACTGGGAAAAGTGAGGAAAGGAAGGCACTGGGGGAGAGGAGGTGGGAGGGAAAGATGAAGAACAAAGAAGTCAAGGAACGGGGGCGAGAAAATAAATAATGAGGCACAAACAGTGGGCACAACTAGATTGTGTGAGGAGGTTATTCGAATAATTAGAGAATCGACCGGGTCGTGTAGGCAGAAGCCTGTATACATGGCGGGGTTTCTTCATATTGACTAGACTGGTTTTCAAACATTTTCAAGTTTTTAGCAACGTGGCCTTATGCAAATTGTTAATCAGTTAATTATGTAATAAGTGAGAGTTTAGACATTGGTTTCAGGTCCACTTTTGTCGTGGAGACTGAACGAGTCTCGGAGACGTTCGACATGTCGGCACATGCCCGATCCGAAAGATTTGTTGTACCAATGAAGGGAGCGACCTCTGGAAAGAATACATTTACATAGGCTAACGTTGGAATAGTGACTCACTTGAGATCGACCCGAGCGATATAGTTAACCCGTGACTGACCGCCGCTGATGGGTTCGATCAGGAAGCGTTGGTCGAAGATGGTGGCTGATACTCCGCCCAGCAACTGATCCTCGGCGCACTTCACACTTCGTTCTGCGATAGCGCAAGCTCCGCGGATCTCAGTGAGGCCGGACGAGTGGAACCGTGCCACGTGGCAATCCTTTGTTGGATGACCAATGGTTTCGTTGATGACATACTGATGGATGTCAGTGTCAGGAGCACTGACGTACTCAACATGTCGCCAGTTGATGACAGAACTGTCCCAGAGGTGTCTTTCTTTGAGTATCCGCATCATTACACTCTTCGGAGCAGCAGGGACGTCTACCCAGACACGGAAAGTTTTTAGTGGATGGGAATCCGATGGTTTCTTGGATGAGATCTCAATACCTCGGTAAGTTCCTTCCAGGACCCAACTCTTCCAGCTATCAGAGTGTTCTCTGATCATGTCGATCACCCGATCGATCAGGAAAGAGCGTGGGCCCTTGAGACCCAGATCCATCAGATTGGGGATGTCATCTTCGGCTTCCGAACTGAAAGTTATTATGTTTCAATCTGTTCGGTTCATTGTGAAACTCACTGTTCATCCACACAATCTGGAACCATAAAGACTGTCTGCGCATATTCGATAAGCATCGTTAGACAAAGTTGGCAAGCTTTTGCCTCCTTCATCTCTTTCTCCGTTGGCAGCCCGGTGCCACCAACTGTTTTGTGGCGGCGGCTTCCTGGAGTGACCTTATCCAATCGAGAAGCACTCAGTTGGAAGAGGGATGGGGTGAAGCAGACGGACAGGTTTTGAGCAGTCATCTGAAAAACAGACGTTTAGAGGGTACGGTCACTACGCAATGCACTAACATTGTTGACTTGAGAGCTCCTGGAGACATCTTTGAGGAAAAGTAACAATGTCTTTAAAGCTTCTCTGTTTTCATCGGGCAGCAGGACTATAGCATACTGTAGAGCAGCAAACCTAAAAGTTTCAACGTTGTCTACAAGCCAACACTTCTCAACATGCATACCTGTCGACATCTGGAACACTGGAGCAGATATTTGCGAACACTTCCGACATCTTCACTGTCATTAGTGGCTCCGGAAGATCTCGAAGGTACTGTTTCAGCAAATCTGCCACGTCGTGAACTTGTGTGGAGTCCAGACTATTCTCTCCAACAAACACATCGGATGTCGGGAAGGCTTGACTGTCAATGATTGCTCGAAGCTCAGCGATTCTTGATTTCACTCCATTCTTTCGGAATATGCCTATAGTCTCTGATGCCACGTTGCGAAGAAAGTTCATAACTTCCAGAATTGGTCTTGGCAAGAAGTACCCAGTTCTGTTGTAAACCACATCCAGGCCTACTCCGAACACACTGTCTTCACTTTCCTTGTGCATCTTGGCATCAGTAATTTTCATCCGTTTTATCAACCTCTGCACACTCCATACGTTCTTTGAGGGTAGCTCGTCCTGATCTGGATCCACAAGTGCTACTTTTCCTTCAACAGTTCGTTCCAGAATCGAAGTTAGCCTCAGATAAGCTGCCTTTCGAAGCTTCGTCATCTCAATCAAGTTCAGAGAGTCGATAGATCTCGCCAATTCTATATCAGAAAAGAATGGCTCATCCACAATGGAATTGGAGCGCATGGATCCGTACATCTCATTTTGTTTGTTTGATGAAGACCAGGAGCAGCAAGAGAAAGCAGAACTGTTTCCGGAAAATGTGGCAGTGGGGCACGGTAGAAGTGACTGTCGGATCCGTTGGGTGTAAGGACCACTTGGCGACCGAGAAAGGCTAGATCCTAGACCAGAATCACTCCTTCTCGTCAGCGTCGTTTTCCCGATTGGCTCTTCTGAGCTTGATAATGGTTCAATCTTCTCTGTGTTCACTTTGAGGTTCTCTGGCTTTGTGAGTAGACCATTCACGTTTCCGTTTCCATTTGAATGTCCATTCAAACTTCCGTTATGACGTGGCAATGTGGTTTTGATTTCTGAAAATAGGTTTTACATTGCTACCAGTGATATTCTATCAGTAGAAAGTTTCTATAAAGAAAGAAGAAGCAAATGCAAACCATGCGTGTAATATCCATCGTTGAACATGCTAATATTGTTAGGATCCTTCTTCTTCGTCTCCATAGTCGGCTTAATTTGATCATGGTCATCAAAGATTCGATCCGGCATCGGATCATCGTACTTTCTAAACTTTTAATTGCATGCTTTGGAAAATTAGAGAGGGGATAGGAACCTGTCAATGAAGTTTCCAGGATAGAGGTAAGAATCAAAAGGCATAAGTTCTCGACGGCGAATAGTACCATCTGGGAAAGGAATTGGAAACGAGGGAGCATTCAAGTTGACACGATGTCGTGAGGGTGGAGGCATTGAAAGTTCTCTCCTTCTACTGTCTCCATAGTTATTGGATCTTGAGGACGCGATACTTGAAGTTACATCAGAGTACCCAAAGGAGGTGTTTCCAGAATCTGGACTAGTCGGGGTCATAAAAACCAGACCGGCTCTTCGGTTTTGAGCAATAGATTTGCTCCGAGACTGGGTTTGGAATGGGGAAGACTGATAGAGTTGGCGTCCACGTTCTAGAATGTTACGGTGAAATTGGGAAGGTTAATCAGAAAGAGAAGAAGCTTCAAACAATCAAAGTTGCTAACCTGGAAGTATGGAAGGCCTGTCAATGTGATGAGAACGGATTGAGTTCTTTGGAGTGTCATAGGAAACTAGAACAGGGTCACCAATAGCCATTGGAGCTGGTCGAGACCGAGGGTCTTTGGGACGCCTAGAGTATCAAGTTAATAACTGTAGATTTGATAAACACTTACTTATTAGTAGTCCTCAGGTCCATCTTCTTCATAATCGCCCTTGCACGATCTTTGATTCTTTCACTTTGAGATCTTTGCAGCTTTGCAGAGTTTAGTTCATTGACACATGCTGTTGTAGATGCGTTGTCAGGAATACTGAAAAACAGAGAATACAAAAAAGTACTTAACTTGATGAAAAGCATACTCATTAACTCTTCCTCTTGTGTTTTGTGCTTCGTACCAATCTGTCCGTTGCACTTTGCGGCTGTCAATTGTTCGGCTTGATCTGAATTTTAAAAATGGGATTAAGCAACTTTGTATTCAAAAGCTCACTCTGCCATGGGATGTGGTTGCCAAGTGGGTTTGCTAGTAGGAATCCTCGCTAGTGACCCACTGTACACATGATCACTGGCCGAGGGGCGAGTCCACGTCTGTGAGTGATGTCCACCGTAACGCCAATTTTCAGAGTAGCCGCTGGACTGAAAAGGAGGAACGAATTAGGGAATCGATAACCAAAAACTTTTCGGGGGGGGGCGTCGCCTCAGAAAACGATGCTGCGGACAGATATGTCAGATATCTATGTCTCTTCCGCCCATAATCACATAATCAACAGAGGGGAAATTAGATGGAAAAAAGAGATACGGAAAGGGAAAGAAGGAAAGAAGGGAGACGGTGGCGGGAACTTGAGTTATTTGAAAATGATTTCTCCGTATTCTACTCGGATCCGACACAATTCATCGTTCATTTCCTTGCCCGGTGGTCTGGCCTAGTCTACACTACTGCTGATGAGATCATGAGTCATTAATGACAAATAAAAGAACGAACGAAACGAAAGGAAAGAAGAAATTAGGAGAAGAAGGAGAAGTCGAAGGACGACTTACATTATCATCAGACTTTGGATCGATCCGCGCATAATCATTGTTCTGAAAGTTATATAGACTGATACTTTGATTTTAATCCGCCGAGCTGTTTGCTCTCTTCCCCGGTTCACTGCTCCCGGTGCTCACCATTCGCCGCCGCATCGGTACACTGTCAACTTTCATCGCGTGACATCGGTTGAGGATCGAGATCCGACGGTTCAGCAGTCGCAAGTCGGCCTCCAGGATTCCGTGGTCCTTGGCGGATGCTAGTTTGATGGGTAACTTTCCCTCTGAAACGTGAATATTTGAGTAAGAGGAAGAAGGGGACGGTGGTGGTCACAATCAAGAAGGCCTAATCGACAAACAACATTAGGAGGGACTTGCTTAGTGTTTGCCTTATCTTGCCTTGCAACGCTACGTACGCCCCGGATAATTCGTAGATGTTTACGTTTAAATGTTCTCTTTCCAACCGGAAGGAACGGAATTGGAACAGTTTGACAGACATTGATAGAGACATTGATAATGAAATAGCTATAAAAAGAAGGAAAGGCTCTCGGAGCTTCACGACGGCAGACGCACTGAACATTATAGTTGTTCCAAAGTGGCGGGAAAAGAGAAATGTGGTCCACAGTGTGACTCATGTAGTGAGTCACACAACAGACAGTCTTATGGAATGTTACAAAAATAATATGTCAAAAGATGTTCCTCTCTTTGCCTTGTTCTGAGGTTGAAGTTGATTGTGGGGTCTCGCAAAGGCTTATTGAAACAAATAGAGTGATTTGAAAACAAGAACAAACTAGTAGTAAACAGGTAAGTCTGTGGACACAGTGGGAAAAAACTTGTAAACTGTCTGGAACTTTGAGAGCTCCGATGAGCATAACGTGTGATTGGGAATTGGTGATCAGCGATCAGAGTAATCATAAGATGTTATCAAAAAGAGCAAGAATGAAGACCATACAGTAACCCAAGTAGCTGGGAACAGAAATCCCCTATCCGTATCCAGGTCAACTTGATAACAATTCCGCAAAGTTAAGGAAGACATATCGACCTCCTCCTTCCGTAATACTACAACTAAGGCGTGGAAAAAACGAAGTGTTGCTAGCGTGTATTTGGGGGGNNNGGGGGGGGGCATGTCAATGCCAAATTAGGCAGGTTCTCTCTGTATGTGTCGCTGTTTTGACTCGCAGATTTCGTCCTATCGCCCGCTCCTCTCCCCTAGGCCTCTAGCAACCCTCTCCTCTTGCGTCTTCGTCGGTATTCTTAGTCGACAAAAACGATTTTTCTATTAGAAAACGGATATTTTGTCGGGCGACGCACCCTCCGCCGACGGCACAGTCTGTATGCGTGCCCCCACCGGCACCCCGGGTGACGTTGTAAAGCATACATTCTTAGGAAGGTTAAAATTTATGAGGGAAGCCAGAAGAGACGATTTGACGGCGAGAAATTGATGAGAATTTGGCAAGGTGAGGGGTTTGACACCCGGGATACGGTTCGTTGGGGATAACGCCCTAAGGGGTCAGAGTTTCAGAATTCCATGCGTCATGGGTCAGAAAAACCTGTCAGGACTTGCCTGTTGCTGCTGAAACTTGTTTGCCTACACAGGTGGCAGCACGTGCAAAAGGTGTAGTAATCTCGGTCAACCGATTTTTCGCAGAAACATGTGTTAGAACAAAAAGTTCCGAACAATAGGCTTAATCGGTGTAAAAACTGTTTTCGCTGGTGGGCTAATGCAATCAGAACTGTTTGGGTTTCTAGATAGTTACAGTAGGAAACTCAAAGACCGCATGAGGTTAGAATACAAGTTTCTGTTTAGGTAAGCTTACCGTCAAATTGATCTGCGTACTTTGAGAAGCCAGCTTTTCTCAGCCAGTTACATGCATCGATTGCATCTCGGTCTGAAATTCAGAGCAGCATTAATAGTTCTTTGAACTTTGACCCATTTTTCACATGAACCCTAGTTACAACTCACTAATTCTTCTCTGATGCCTTTTGAACTTCTCACCCGAATAATAGGCAAGAGCATTGTGCCAGTAGTCATAGTTAGAATAGAAATGAAAGTCATAGTGCTTATGAAGTGCGGGGTTAGTCGGAAGACAGTACATCTCCAATTTGACACTTCTGTTCCAATTTTTGGGAACACTCATCTCTCCGCCTTCTTCTCTCCATTTTTCTCTATATTATCACACGCATCTCACTCTTCTTATTACGCAAATATGTGTGTAGTGGAAGGAAGAGAACAAGAACAAGAGAGAAGGGAATTTCGTTAAAAAAGCATGACGATGTCAGTGGTGATAATAATTTATCACTTCACACATGTTTGATGTTCAGTACGTTACGGAAGTGCCAACAAGCGTCTACTGTTTGATTTATAAGACGTCCGACGCGTCGCCGCTGGTTTTTTGTGCGTTTTGTCGCGTTTTTGCGCAAATGTTACAACTTTTATGATTTCGAGGAAAGATCTTACCGTTCAACTGAAGAGCAAAGTTGGAGTTCTTCTTGGCAACTTCCTGATCGTTCTCAAAGTGTAATTTTCAATTAAAAACCCTCTCTTACAACTTACGTGTGCCGGCTTCGTATTAAACTTGCTGAGTTGCTGTACCATCGGAAGATTCTCGAGTGAGAATGGTTTGTCAATCCTGATGGACATACTTTGAATTGATGGAATTTTGTTGTCTTTTGTTGCTCTCGACTGTTTCAACAGGTCTGACAACGCGGCATTCTCGTAGACACTCCCGATCGCTTGGCGATGATTCTCCACAGTTTTTCGTTTTCGAAAAGCTGGAAGCTTAGGGTTGCACTGGGGCAAGGACATTGAAGACTTACTCGTTGGCAGGGAATCAAAGACATAGTCTCTACCATCATCTGGAATTGGTGGTGGTGGAGGGAACCAAGTGGCATTTCCGAGGTTCTCCAGTTCCACGACACTCCTCTCCAGTTCTTCAAGACTTCTGCAAGCAAAGGTGAAAGTCCATTTGAATGACTGGTCAAGGAAACTAGCTAATGTTTGATCAGCATGATCGTTTTTCGTGTCAAAATGATATCTATCTCTCACTTTTTTGACTTTGCTGCATCCTCTTTTGACATGCCTATCAACGCCACTTCTCGATCGGCTTCATCGGACGAACTGTCTTCGTACTTTCCCACAGAGTTGGCTTTACCGTACTCATCGGAGTTGTTGAGCCATTCGAATGAGGATGCTCGGGAGGCCTTTTGAGTAGCGGTATTGGTATCCTGGAAAATCTTCATATGGATGGCCTCACTGAAGTGTACTCACCGATGTTGCCAGCCTGTCTGAACAATTTGATTCGGGATACTGTGAGCAACTGGCGTTTAGCAAGTCTCGGAGAAACTAAAATTTCTAATTCCCATTAAGATCTCGCAGAAAAACTTACATTCGGGCCAACAACATCAGAATTAGCTAGAGAAATGGGCTTCATTGGAGGGACTGTTGACAGATCATCCAGTTCAAAAACCGGGAACCGCCTTCTTTTGGTAGGAGAAGGAGGTTGTTCCAGAGGTTTGAAGTCAATTTGGACTTCTGGGGGAATGTGGAGAGATCTCTGAAACAAGAGGGCTCTTTCAACTAAATATCTCACTGATAACTTACAGTAACATCCATGGATCCTCTTCTGCTTGACGGAATCGACTCAAGTTCAGCAAATATTTGGGAAGTCCATCTGTGAGAAATCAAATTGATTAATCCCGATAGAAGCTATTCGGATGAGGAAGAGAGAAAGAAGGGAAAAACTGTTACTTTTTCACAGAATCTCGGTTGTTGAAATCGATGTTATCTCCGTTCAAATCGCGCACACTCAATGATTTTGTTCCGATTCTGTCAAATGTTATAAATGTGTATGGAGATAGATTAAACCGTGTTTTGGGTGGTGTCTTGGTGTGGTTTTCATGTAAAACGACGACTTGATTTTTGTCGGCAAGTCGATAAGGAAATTGTCAATCAAAAAAAGAGTGTGTTTGGAAAACGACTCACTGCGCTGATTCGTCGGCGCCATCAGCTGTTTTCAGGTTGCTTGTCGAGTAGAACCTTTTCTTCATTCGTCTCTTCACACCGTATTTTCTACGCTCTGGCACATTTTCTTCTCCGTTCTGAGTGAAAGAGGTTGGTTTTTCATAAAAATTCTCGAACTACCTTATCATCCTCACTTGAGCTTGATTGGACCCCTCCTGCCAGAATCAACCCGATGTCTGGCTCTATTATCAGTGATTTTCTTTGTTGTCTTGTATATTTTCTCCGTCTGAGTACTGGGGCATTATCTGAGAGTTCTTGAAGGTTTCAAATTTCCCTCTCATTCAGGACTGTTACCTGGAACTTTCAAAGAAGGTCTCACGTCTTCATTATTACAGTGGAAAGGGATAGCCGCCAGTGATTGTACCCGTGATTCTATGAAGTTTGCTCGGCGCCCATTGAGCATCTGAAACCTATTATTATCTAACAACAAAGGCCAAGCGGCTAAAGTGGAAGTTAACAAGTATGACGTGGTCAAATGGCACAGCGCGTGGGTCCGAAAAAAGAACATGGGAGGGAACGGAAAAACCATACCAAGTGGAGAGAGAGGAGGGAATGTAAACAAACGGAATGCTTAAATACATTGAATGGGACACGGATGATTCACCTCCCCCACGCTTTATGCAAGGAGGAAATGAGCATTGTATTGTACAGAGCAGAAAGTATGATAGTGCCAAATTTGTGAAATGATGTGTTTGCAGAGACTCTCTCTTTACAGGAGAGGAGGGGAGAGACCACATCAATTATTCAGCAGGCAAACGGAAATGGAATGAAACGAAAATGAAACCGAGAAGCGAAACGAAACAATAATACACATACATACATCACATTATAATATCGTTTTTGCATTCATTCAATCTGACTTGGAAGTATCTTCCCCGTTAGTGTCTCTTTGAGTGATTTGTGTTTGGCAGAGGCTCTCAGAGCATCCGTCCCAAAAAAATTTCCCCTCCTCGTCAAGTGGATTATTGAGCGCCACCAGTCACACTGCCCCACTTAAACGAGTGTCTTGACGGACTTTGACTTTTCTAGACATTCTTGTGAATGAATACATAATTACTATACTCCCAGGGGGAGAACTATGAATACTAGATGGACTCATGAAGACTAGAAACCGAAATTGATATAAGTTATTGAGGATATATGAGGGATCGTTTAGAGGAATTCTGGGGGGTTACGCTTATTTCTATTGAGAATACATCACTTCTCACAAATTGAAGAATCACAAGGGCGTAGAAATAGAGCTCTGAATCGCCACCTCGAGCAATGACAGGTTTGCAACACCCGTTCCATTTGAAAAGGCCACCCAGCTGTTCTTAGTGCATTGGGTCAGGGTGGGACAAAGTGCAGAATGAATCGAGGAATCAAAGATTCGACAAAGTGCTATGAGTTAGATTACTGTACTTTTAACACTGTGAGTATGCTGTTATACTAAAAATAGAAATCAAGACTTATAAGTTCCAACGAATTATGTTCAATCTGTGTTCAATGGAGGAATGGAAATTGATAAAACGTTCCAATTGGAGACAATGAAAGTGTTTGAAGGGGAAAGGCCATTATATCGATAACACATGATACATGAAGGCGGAAAGAAACAGAAAAAGGAGGTGGTAGAGTAACTTTGAGGTAACTGTTACGTCTTTCTCTCGAAAAGGTGGTTGTTGCCACAGAATCGACGGACAACACAGAGAAAGTCATTTTGTTTGCGCGGCGCAACATTTCTTCCATGCTATTTGTTCAGTCGCTTATCTTATCAGATTTGTTTCCGTTCTGCCATCATGTACTCCTAGCGGCACTCTTTTTTCCGTCCTTTCCTCCAACTAATAACGTGTTCCGGTCAGTCCTCTCTACTCGGCTGAATGTTTATCAAACAAGGTCATTTCGTGATAAACCATGAATAATCGCTTTAATCTTTCGGGAAAACAATCAAGTTCATCAGACGTGCTCTGATCAGTTCGAGCTAGCGAGCAACAGAGCAAGACGAGAAACTCTATTTAGCTATACACCTAATTGCGAGCAATTTATGTACGCCAAAAACAGATGTAAATAGCTCAAAACAAAGAGAAAACGGAGAGAAATAGCGAAAGGACACGGGCAGGAGACGACCGACTGGGGCCCAACCACGTCAACACGAGTGAAGAGTTTCTTGCCATCCGGTTGTCCGAAGCAGCGAACATTTGTCAGTGTTGGTCCAGCTGTCAACAACCGAACCTGGTGTTTTACCAAAATCGATTTGAATTGATGAGGTGGCTAGTTTGAGGTCGTCACCAGTTTGGAAGAGTGTAGCCTGGTTTGCAACTTTTTTCGAAACTTCGGTCAAATTAGGTCAGATCCACTCGTCCACGAAATCCCACCCCTTTTTCTTTGTCCTGTAGGCATGGAACTCCTTGAAGGCGTGAACATGAAGACATCCGGGCTTCATTGAACTTCCGAATGAAGAAGACAATGAACACGAGGTGAAAACATATGTAGAGCCTACGTCATGGAAATCAGCAGCACACAAATCAAAAGTTCCATTCATCAGAGCACTTTTTCATATAAAGCCCCCAATATCTTCAATCTGGCTCACATTTACTTTATCACTTCCATGGAACGCTAATTTATACAACTTGGCGCTGTAACTTTAAAGGCGCATAGGCGAAATCGGCGACGGGTCTCGCAACGGTTTTTACAAAATAAATTTTATAAACATTATTTTCTAATTTTTTCTCTCACTTTTTGAGTTTTACAGGTGTTTTTCGTCGTTTTTTAAGGTTTTATTCATGCAAAATGTGTTTTAAAGTCAATTTCTATGTCTGCCACAAACAAATTTCAGTCAAAACGCTTGTTTCCGCGTTGATCTATTGACGGAACATTTTGATCTCTAGAATCGGCGAACTTTTTTGATTCCGCACCGCCCGCTGTCTATAAATAGCCGTTTTTTCGCTCATTTCCCTCCTTTCTCATCATTTTTTAGTTTTTTCTCGCGTTATCTCCTCATTTTCGTGTATTTTTCGTCGATTGCAACTGATCTCGTCGGCGGCGTGGCCAGAGAATACCAGCGAGCGGGCGTTCTTGTCTTCTTGCTTTTTCTTTTGTTTCTGTTGCTGCTCTTTCTTGGTTTTTCTCACAGTCTCTAGTTATTTATTTCAAACTCAATTTTCGATTTTTCAGGTCTGCCAAATGATCGTTCAAACCGAGAACTTCGACAAGTTCCCACCAGTTCTCAAAGACTACGTTGTCGCCGGAGTTCGTGGAGAACTGCCACGACCAACAACAACCCCCCGGACAACTCGGAGTATCAGGAGCGGAGATTGCGCAACCCGCAGAAGCCGTCGTCGACAAGATCTCGTTCCTGTTCAACAACCTCTCGCAGTCGAATGGGATGCAGAAGAAGGACGAGGTGATTTAGATGAGGAAGGAGCATGGCGAGAGATTCACTCGTTGGCTCTCGCAGTACATTGTCATGGAGCGTGTCTCTATCGAGCAGAACTTCCAGTCGCTTTACAATCAATTTGTCACCGCCATCGACAACCCGTACTTGGACCAATGCATCAAACGAGAGACGTTCCGAAACATTAGAATCCTCTTGCGAACTGATAAGAAGACGACTGTCGCTTACGAACTACTCGGATCGACAGCTTCCAAAGAACCTCGGAAGCTGGTTGGGAGCCATCGCTGTCACTCGGAACAAGCCGATCCTTCTCAATGATTTGGATCTCAAGAGTTTCCACCTGGAACCGTACTACAAGGGACAAGCCGAGTTGCTCTTTGTTGTTCCATTCGTCTCAAAGATTCTGATGGCGTGCGCCAAGACAACACTGTTCACACCGAGTTGTGCGTGGACTGCTGCATAATGAACCGGATCTCAAGATAAATCTCAATGTCGAAATCGAGGTGTTGTGCAAGGAGCTGAACGTGGATCTCAGCCATATCGCCATTGATGGAATCCTCAAAGACACGGAGATTCAGTTCGAGTGTCACAGCGACTGTGTGAAGTCAAAATTCTCGGGCGTCCCGGAGCCGCAAGTCCAGTCCAATCGCAGATCCGTTTGTCTGGATCGGCAGCTCTCTGGAATTACGCCAGCAGTTCTCTACAAGTCTGCCACCCCTCCACCCAACGACGAACTTGTTTCTGGAGCCGGTGGAGCCGAATCGCAAGGAGGCGACGGAAAAGTCGTTCCGAACGTCACGCACTTTGCCTATCACGACATCAACGTTCTCACTTATGATGGCCTCATCCACACGTCAAGATTACCTCGCATCTGCCGCTCTTCCAACTTCATCCACACGCCAAACACCTCGTCCGCCCCGCTATGATCCATGCGATCAAGGAGCTGATAGGTCCTGTCACTGAGAGAGCCTCGAAGATTGCGATGACGGTTACGGAGAGCTTGGTGAGGTAGGATTTTGCCATGGATCCAGAGGATTTGAACATGAGAAGTGCTTCGTTCTATATGATGAGTTTTTTAGGTTTTTAGGGACCCCTAGAAGTTCAAATTCTAACATTTCCATATTCCAGATGCGCGCAATGACCGCTGGAATGGCCATGATCACCTGCAGAGACCCCCTTGCCTCTACGATGCATGCCAACCTCGCTCAAGCGTTCTCCAGCTCCCTCCGCTCAACTGGAGGAACCCCTGAAATGAAGGCAATGATCGAGGAAGCATCCTCCAGCATAACCCAGGACAATGTGGAGCTGTCGACCAACTTTATTGTAAAAACCGCCTGCGAGAAGGCCACTCAGGAGATTGAGAAGCGTCTCGATGCGGTCATCCAGAAGCGAATCTCGGCGAAGAATGATGGTGGATATCGGGATTAGGCTTTGTTCATGGACATTTTCCAGAAGTTGGCTATTCAATTGGATACTGAACGTGAGTTTTTCAGTTCGGAAATGGTGAAAACGACAAGATTAGAACCAAAATTCACCAGAATCGCGATTTTTTTAGGCTCGGGAACTTTAAAAGTTCCAAAAAACCTAATCTAAATGTAAAAATTTGAAGATCTAGCTCTAATTTTAACATATTTTCAGGAAGATGCTCTTCAACGGAATCGCCAACCAACTGCTCTACCCGAACACCCACACACACTACTTCAGCTGCGTCTTCCTCCTCTTCAAGAACTCCACCAACGGCACCATCCAGGAGCAGATGACACAAATTGTATAATATAATTATGTTTCTTTTGCATTTTTATCGCTTTTCTTTCCTAATTTTTTAGGTATAATATACTTCCCGGTACCAAACGCGCTCTCGTTGGTGGGGATGGAAACCTTTGACGGCTCCCTCGTCCTTCAAAAGTCCCCCAATGATCTTTCGAGCGTGTTTGGTACCCCGATTTCCCGGTAAGTTTTTCCCGGTAAGTCAAATAAACTCGATACTGTGCAAATCCAGTATCCTCACCGTGTTTTTCTAATTTCCTCATTCGCAAGCACCCGTTCACCAGTATTCTCGCTGTCCGTGTTAGTGAGACACGGAAGCATCAGAAGGACCTTTCCGTGATACTCGGAGCTCATTGTGGCTGATTAGGTGGCCCTTCTCAGGAAATCTCCACCACCTTCGCCTGGAAATCGTAGCATTCAACACAGACAAACTTTCAGTAGGAGGGACGATTTGTGATAGGTTTTATTGAGAAACTAGAGAAATCAACTTGAAATTAAGGAAAATAGGTCGAAAAACGTGATAAGAATCCTAATTATATCTTGCAAAACTCAAATTTTCAGGTTCAGAAAAAGACGGTTTATCCTGTACTGTCAAGCATTTTGTTATTTTAAAACAACAAAAACGTAGTTTTTGGATAAAATTTCAACAATTTTCAACAGAAAAAGCTAAATTCTGGCTAAAAATGAGCTATTTTCGCAACTTCAGCTACAGTAACCCGCCCAAAATCTCATTTTTAATCGATTTTCTACAAGAATGTGGGTGCTTTCCGTGTTTCAGGCAGCAAATTTCCATTTACCGATTCCCGCGTCAGTCCAATATTGTCTAAATGTTCTTGTCGAGAATCTTTAGCAACTCCTAGACCTATTACGATCAAGTTCTAGAAGATCAAGGAGCCTTTCCTCTACCTTTTCAGGACTTTAAAATAACAACACAAGGAAGATACTGGATATATACACAGTATCGAATTTATTCGACTTTCTCGCAGTTTTTACGGGTAGTAAAACCCTACTGCAGGGGAACCAAATACGCTCAAGATCATCGGCTGGTAACATACACCGTCACCAACAAGTCTAGACGAGCGCATTCGGGACCCGAAAAAGCCTGTAATTGGAGAAGAGAAAAATCGCCAGCTTTTTCGTGGCAAAAAATCACCAGCTTTTCTGTGGCGAAAAATCAAAAAATGCAATAGAAACATAATTATACAATCCGGGTGGTGAGCTTGCACTCGGAGACGACGTCGGGTTCCTGATGAGCTCGATGAACGTGAAGAGGAGACTCAACTGATGCGGACAGAGTGCGACGAGTCGTTCGAACAGGATTCGTGTGCTCTACTCCTGGATGGTGTCGTTGGTGGAGTCCTTGAAGAGGTAGGGGAGCACGAAACTGGGTGTTCGGATGGTGCAGTTGGTTGGCGATTCCGTTGAAGAGCAGGTATCTTCCTGAAAATTCATCAAAATAAAATCTAGATCTTCGAATATTGGTATTTAGAGAGTGTTTTGGAATTTCGAAAGCTTCTGATCAAAGAAAAACTAAGATTCTGCTTTTTTTCTCGAATCTTGTCATTTTCACAGTTTCCAAACTTTTTGATCGATCAATTTTTCAAAATTCAAACTGCTCTTGGCATTTTTATAGGGTTTCGAAACGTTTGATTGATAAATTTGTCAAAAATAAAGCCTCTATGCCAAAAACGGGTTGTTTCTGATAAATTCCGGCTCCCTTCTCGCCATTTTCAGTATTTCCAAACCAAAGACCTCACCTTCAGTATCCGTCCATGAACGAGGTGTGCGCGATGGAGAACGTCGAGATGCGTTGACAACGAACGTGCAGATCCTTGAAGAACGTCTCTCCGAACGTTTTCAGTGTCTCCCAGAAGACGCCGCCAGATCCTCCAATTACATCAGATAAAACGTGCAGATGCTCGAAAACGTGCAGATGCTCGAGTTGGACACAGTTCGGCGGGATCGTATCACAAATAACGTAGTGGAACTCGCAGAGAAGCTCCGGGAAGTCGTGAAGGATGACGAGAAGCACGCGGAGAGTCTCCTTGAACAGAATGACAATGGACTCCGGAGTTGTATGTTTCTCAGGAACGGAGCCAGGAACTTCAGATGCGATATGATCAGCCGAGTGTAGGTGTCGGCGGTCTTCACAGAGTCCACAGTCTCGGCAATTCCAGTGTTGGCAAACAGGCGTCTGATCACGTTGCGATTTCCGACAATGTCGAGCCAGGGAGACGCGTATCCGGGCGTTTGGGGGGGGGNNGTTGCAGAGTGAAGAACGTCAGTCCGAAAGCTTCCAGAATGCTCCAGGCGATCGGTTCGAGCAGTTTCAGTGGGTCTGGTCCGGTTCTTCGTTGAAGAGACTCATCAAGATACGGTGGTACGGCATCGCGTTGAAGTCTTGCTTGCGGATCTCGTAGTCCATGTGCAGGATACAGACAATGATGTTGAGAACCTGGAATTTTAAAATTAGATGTTTTAAGCTTCTGGAAGTCAGGATCGGGTAGACTCTGGGGCTAGGAACTTCTAAGCATCTAAACTTATCTAATCTGAGTTCTAGAATCGGAATTCAAACAAACGCGAGGTCTTCTGAGCTTGAAATTAGCAAAAATGTGTCAAAGCTCAAAGTTTTGAAGCCAGAATCTAGTCAGAAGCTCTAGAGCTCCGATTCGCCCAATTTTTCTCTATTTCAGACAAAATTCTTACCTTCTTGAGCAAGTTGATTTTATTCTGCGACTGTCCATTATCCGAATGACGAATCATCAACGCCATCAACTTCACAACCGCATCCAACGTGTAGTAGCAGCGATGTCTGACCAGTGTCGTCGAGATTCCATGATCCATCTGCTCCGACTTCATCACTCTTACAACTAGCCTCGGAGCGATCGACATTGACATGAGTTCTTGGAAGAGCAGCTTGCAGGCGTACGGGATACGGACGGCAGAGACTTAGGTCTTGTTGCGACAGGCCTGAAATGATAGAGTAGAGTTTGATGTTCAATTTACACGTTTCGATGTTTCTTAGGGATTTGCGAACAATCTGGGAGCTCTAGAATGCTTTGGAGAGCTCTAAAAGTTCATTTTAAGAAGTTTTAGCCAAGTTTCACGCGAGAATCTCATTGTGAAACGTAAACTCCTAGGCGACCGGGTTACTTGAGGGCAGTGGGGCACTGATAAGAACTGATAAGAATTTGGTATAAAAGCAAGGATTCTGATCAGTTCTTCAGTTTTTTTCTCTTCTGGCATGGTGAGGATGGGCGCTTCGACGAAAGGAATAGATGGATGGAACGTTGGCGTCAACAGCGCAAGGATGCGCGCTTCGGTTCAACGACACGAGGCGAGAGTTTGGCAAGTCTAGAACCAGTAGCAGTTGATCTTTAGCTATAGGAGACCTGACTCACCATAGGGAAGCGGCCCCATAGTTCCCCCAGTCACACAAAGGTTATTTTCGTGTACTCAAACCTAGTGGACTGCCGGTTCTATGACTCCGCTTCCGTTAGTAAGATAACTTGAGACACTAAGCTAACCCTTACAGCCTTTCCAGTGGTTCATGTACTACGAGAATGCGGAATGGGATTTTGGATTGGTAAGTCAGGTGAGGCTAATCCTCAGGACTTATAGCTAGTGGCTGGCATGGCAATAGGCGGTTCGGTGACACGAGAAGAGAAAAAGAAGTTTGACGCTAGGTTTGGTTGGCGCGATGGGTTGGGTTAAACGGGTCAGATAGTTCGGCTCTGTTCCAAAAAAGAGGGATCTAGAAAAAAAGAGGGATCTGGAAAAAAAAGAGGGATCTAAACAAAAAAGAGGGATCAAGACAAAAAAGAGGGATCAAAACAAAATAGAGGGATCCGGAAAAAAAAGAGGGATCTTAAAAAAAAGGTAGAAATATTGATAGTTTTTAGTCAGAAATTGATGTAAATGATACCTGGCAACTTATTGTTGCCTACTCGTAGCCTGTTGTCTACTATTACAAAACATAATTTTATAATGAATAAGCCTTTTGGACAAATTTGGAAAGACTTTTCATGAGTAAGAAGCTATTATTTGTGTTTCTGGTAGAGTAGAGACAATGTACAAGTGCCATTTCATAGTTTTTGTGGCCTCACATCCACATTTTTTGTTGAAAAGTGGAATTTTTGTACTAGCAATCAGATAACATAAACATCGGATCGGGGTCATAGGTTATGTTCTCTCTATTTCCTGACGATAATCTTTCAATTTTCACATGTTTTTTTTAAGATCCCTCTTTTTTTTCTAGATCCCTCTTTTTTGATTTGATCCCTCTTTTTTGTTTTGATCCCTCTTTTTTTTTAAGATCCCTCTTTTTTTTCCAGATCCCTCTTTTTTTTAAAGATCCCTCTTTTTTGGAACAGAGCCGATAGTTCCTTCACATTTTTGCACCAAAACACTCACCTTGCACTCGAAACTGTTAGTCCGGAGGTTGGCGACGACGATGAGTCCACAGTTGTTGCACACGTAGACGTGATACGGATCGGAAACTTCGAAAAGTCGCTCTCTGAGGAATTGAGTGGCTCCGTGAGAGATTTGACAATCTCGTTCCATTTCTCCGAATCGGAGACCTCCGTCACGAGCTCTTCCTTCCATGGGCTGACGATTCATCATCTGAAAGACGCGGAAATGATTGTCAGTCAGCTGTTTCGCATTATCAAACCTGAATGGGACCTCTAGCTCTCGAGTGAATCTTGTCATCGACCATATGCTTCAACCGCTGATAGTATGTCGGTCCGAAGAAGATTTGCGTAGTGAGTTTGTTGCCAGTGTGTCCATTGTACATCACTTCGTTGCCTCTCAAGTGGTATCCGTACTCACAGAGCAATCCAGAGATCTTCTGCACGTTGACAGTGTCGTTGAACGGGGTGGCGTCTCCGATTTCTCCTTAGTTGGCTGACAACTTGCCCTGAAGACACTCGATCAAGTGACCAATTGTCATTTTGGATGGAACGGCGTGCGGGTTGATGATGATGTCGGGTGTGAGTCCTTCGGCGGTGAATGGCATGTCTTCTTGTCGATACATGATTCCCATGGTTCCTTTCTGTCCGTGTCTTGATGCAAACTTGTCTCCGATTTGTGGAAGTCTCACGGATCTCATTCGGATCTTGACGAACTTGTTTCCATCGGAATTCAACGACAACATCACCTAATCCACGATTCCAGTCTCAGAGGATCGGAGGAAGGTCGATGCGTCACGCTTCGGATACTTCTTTCCAGTGGTGTCGAGATCATCGTCGATTTCCGGCAACGCCACAGTCTTTCCAATGATCACATCATCTCCAGAGACTCTCATTCCAGGCGAGATAATTCCATCCTCGTCGAGTTTGTCGTACAGAGCATGTCTCATTCCCGAACACTTGTCCCTCGGCGGTTTCTCAATGAGTTCCTCGTTCCAGTTATCTATATTCGCCTCGTTATCACGATAAGATCTGTAGAAGACGGATCGGAAGAGTCCACGATCGATGGCCGAGCTGTTCGTGATCACAGAGTCTTCTTGGTTGTATCCAGAGTACGAGAGGATCGCAACTATAGTGTTGATTCCAGCGGGGAGTTCGTTGAATCGGGGGTATTCCATGGATCGGGTGGTGACGAGTGGTTTCTGCGGGTAGAGCACGTGTGCAAGGTAGTTCATTCGAACGTGAAAGTTGGTTGCGTAGACGCCCATCGCCTGTTTTCCCTTAGCACTCTGAAAAAAGAAGAATAATTTTTCAAGACAACTTGGGATCCCATGGATCAGATAAAGGATCCGTTTTCAAAACCAAATGTTCAAAAAACTCACTTGATAAGTGTTACGTGGAGACTGATTGCGATCAGGGAACGGAATAATCGAAGCACAGACTCCTAGAATCATAGCAGGATGGATCTCGCAGTGAGTGTGACTGTCGCAGTATCCTCCAGATCTCAAATCCTCTGGCATCATGGCAATCATGGAAGTCTCCTCCTCCATTGAATCTATCAACTCGACGACTCCTCCTCTCACCAGATCTGACCATGTGTACTTGTTGGCCTCGTCGACGTCCTTCAGCAAGTCGATGTGTTTCCGACGGAGTGCCGATTTCTGTTTCTCTACGTTCAGCAACGGACGACACACTCTTCCGGCGTCGGTGTAGATTCAAATCTCTCGATCTCTGATGTCTCGAACCATAGATACTTCGGAGACGATGATGTCCATCTGACGACGCAGCTTCTTGTGGGTTCCCATCAACTGTTCGGGTTCTCTGTGCACTCTAACCCATGCGCCGTTCACAAAGATCTTGGTGGCAGCTGCGATGGATGACGGGGAGACTTCTTTGAGTGTTTCCATGGACCATTCTTCCAAGAATTCGAGAATGTGTTCTGGTAGGGATCCGACGGAGATGTAGGCCATTATAGCGAGGTTCTTGACGAGACCGACAGCTTGTCCTTCGGGTGTTTCGGCTGGGCAAACCATTCCCCACTGTGTATTGTGCAACTGTCTCGGCTTCGCAAGTTTTCCTTCTCTTCCAATCGGCGAGTTGGCTCTTCGCAAATGGGACAGTGTGGCAGTGTAGGTGAGTCTGCTGAGCACTTGGAACACTCCGGCTCTCGACTGATGTGCTTTCTTCTGATCTCCCCAGTTTCCGGTAGCGAGAGAATAAGCGATTCCACGGGTGATTGTCGATGTTTTGACGCAAACGTCTAGGGCAAAGTCGTCGTTCTTGTTGATGTATTTCTGGGCTGTCATTCGCATCTGGAACATTGGAAATTGAATGTTTAAAGCTCATAACGTCCAAAGACTCACCTCCTTGAACGAATTGCGGAAAAGCGCACGGAAGAGGAAGGCGAGAAGTGGTCCAGCCAGATCGAGTCTCTTGTTTCCAATATGATCACGATCGTCGAGTTCACGACGTCCTAGAGCGGCGAGGAGGAGACGGTGGACCATGTAACCGATGAAGAACTGAAATAACAGAGTTGGAAGCTTTAGAAATTCGGAAATCTATGTGAAAACTCACCGCTTTCTTAGTCTCACAATGTTCGGAAACTCCCACGTGCGGCAACAACTCCTTCTGCAGAATCTCCTTGGCATACTTGATGATTTCTCCTCTCTAGTCACTCCCGGTTTCGCTCCTCTAGCTCCGATGAAGTTCAATGCGACATTCTGCTCCTGGATCACAAACGCCTCTCCAGCGATGGTTTGACCATTTCCATCATCTCCGGATCCTCGAAATCATAGATGATGCGTCCCAGAATGTCTTTTTCCGACACGAATCCCAAGGCTCGGAACACGATCATAATGGGGATTTCTTGTTTGATGTAGGGCAAGATTCCAATGATTCGCTTATGGCCAGTTTTGTGGTTGTACTCTTCCGGGCTCCGTCTTCCACTCGGCTTCAGTTTCTGTCTCGGCGTACTCCTTGACACGTTTGACAGACACAATTTTGATCTCGAGGTCAGTAATCTGACGAACAGCAAAGTTGAGCACGGTGGTGATGTTCAGAGCGTAGGAGACCGACAGTCGAATGACTCCAGATGTTGTGGTGGTGCGGGTGAGAGCAGCGAAGAGAGCGGAGAACAGCACAATGCAGTTTCCGATGAACTCCAGACGAACTGACGACCAGCGATTGGTGGTTCTCTCCAGGGCTCCGACTTCCACTCGGCTCTAGTCTCCGTCTCGGCGTACTCCTTGACACTCCTGAAAGCAAAGCATGAAATCCAGAAGTTGAGCTTGAAGTTACCCGAAATCTCCTCGCTCCGAGTTCTCATTGTCCTCGTCGTCACCCTCTCTCCTCTCCCGATCCTCCATCCGTCGAGCAGGTAGGCAGTGTTGTTGTCGGCGCATCCTCCACGTCCCGGCTCTCCAGCAGCTGAAAACAAAACAGAGAGAAAAGAAAGAAAAACCTAAAACCTCTCAACTTCTAGTCTCTAACCTAATCTCATACTTCCTCATGCGCCCCCTCACTTCCCATTATCAACTCTGAAGGTGTTCGTTTCATGGGGACGCATACCCAATAGGAACTTCTTCAGAGTCTAGAGAAGTGAGGGGAGGAAGGGACGCCCGCTCTCCCGTGTTTCCGAAGCCTCGTTCATCGCTTCGAGGGGTTGCACAGGGTTTCTCTGTGATAGAGGAACCCCGTCTCTCGATTGTCCTTGTTAGGGACAGTACCGCGTTTCGGGGGCCTCTCGAGCACTACGGGAGAGAGCGAGGTGGGGGAATCGAAAACGTTCTCGTTTTTGAGAGGGGCCGGGTCCTAATGCTACTATCCTAGAGCCTAACCATTCTAATGTGTCCCAAATCCCAAAACTCACAGGATTGCCTTCGGGTGCTGGTCCTGGAGCTGCTGAGTCGCCGAAGATGTTGTTGACGCGGACCGTAGATGCTCCTTGGATTGATTCCGACAAGTGACTGTAGATTGGCGAACGGGTGATCGACTCCAGACGCTTCAGTTGACGAGAAGTCGCGATGTAGTATCTCATGACCATCAGATACATCACAGACAGCGGGATGATGACGATTCCAAACACTGGCGTGGAGATCATGATGATGATCAATGTGGAGATGACTTGCAGCAGACATTGAGCGAAGAACTGCACATTGAAGGGGAGCAAGCCGTCGACAGTTTCGATATCCTTTCCAATGCGGTTGAGGACCCTTCCGAATGGTGTGGTGTCGTAGAATGCCATCGGAACACGGAATTGGTTGAGTGTCCCTCCTGAGCTCTCTCGGTGTTCTTGAGCCTTGGCGCGTTCTTGAGCATGTCCGGCTTGATCTTGAAGTTAATCTTGTTGCCGCGGATGAACACGAAGAGGCTGATCAGGATGTGGTTGTAGGGCATCGCGTTGAAGTCTTGCTTGCGGATTCCGTGGACCATGTGCAGGACGCCGACGATGATGTTCGGGTCTGGAATTAAAAAATGAGATGGTTGGAAGTTCGGAACGTTTCAATTTGAGTTGCAGAGCTTCTACTAGGTGGAACTGTCAAAAATTCATCTTTCTAAGGCACCACAAGATTCCAAAAGTCTGATTCTTTCGGTTTTTTGCTAATTTCGGATGGTCAGTAATTTGAGAAGCTTCCGATATCTTCTAAGCATCTAGAATTAGAGAATTCCAGTTCTAGGATTGGGATTGGAAGTTTTTAGAGTTTCAGAACATGTTCAGCGGCTTAATGCTCAAAGAAGGGATCTTTTGAGCTTCAGAATATGAGAAAATGGGTTTCTAAGACGACAAATTGGCAAAAAGTGAGTCGAAACTCAAAGCTTTGAAGCTTCCAAGGTTCACAAAGACGTCTCAAGTTTAACTATCACAAAACGAGTTTTGGAGTCTGTTTTCTATCGATTTGGCTTCAAAACTGCTAGTAAAACGCACTCTTGAATCTCCAGAGCACAACTGGTGAACTCATATTTCCAAGAGTTGTACGTCGCGTTCTTGACACCCTCGATGAACATGAAGACGAGACCCACGCATGCGGACGGAAGGCGACGAGTCGTTCGAACAGGATTCGTGTGATCTGCTAGTGGAGCTTTTGAAGAGGAAGAAGACGCAGCTGAAGTAGTGGGTGTGGGCGTTCGGGTAGAGCAGTTGGTCTGAAATTTGCCAAAATTAGAGCTAGATCTTCAAACTTCGGCATTTAGAGGATGTTTTGGAGTTTTTAGAGCTTCTGATCAAAGAAAAATGAGTAGAAACTCGAAACTTCGAAGAGTTATGAAAACTTCCGAAGTTCAAAAAGATCCTTCAAGCTTCAGAATCTGTATTTCGGAGCTTCTAGAGATTGAGAAAACGTTCAAAAGCTCAGATTTTCAGTTGATCTTTAGATTTTCCAAGTTTGAACAAAAGTTCACCTTCTTGAGCAAGTTGATCTTATTCTGCGATTGTCCATTATCCGAATGACGAATCATCAACGCCATCAACTTCACAAACGCATCCAACGTGTAGTAGCAGCGATGTCTGACCAGTGTCGTCGGGAGTCCATTATCCATCTGCTCCGACTTCATCACTCTCACAGAGATATCGACGCAGTTCTCGACGCACTGACGGAAGAACTGTGTTATCTTGTCGTCGGTGGCGAGTATTCCTTGTTTGTGCATCAATGGAAACATCTGAGCGAGAGATTCCTGTGGGCTACGTTGTCCGGTTGGCGAGTAGCACAGTCCAATCCATTCCCGCATTATAATCTCCACCTTCGACGTCATCTCCTGATCATCATATCCTCGTTGAGCCATCGCGTCGGCGGCCGCCGGCGGCATCGGAGCAGCTTCTATCGGGAGAGCCACTGGCGGTTGTTGTTGTTGTTGATGAACCGGATGGGCGCCTGCACCATTGCCAACAGCTTCCTGAACACTTCGGGTGGCCGATTGGAGTTGGTGGAGCTTCGTGAGTTGATCGCAAGTCAAGGGGAACTTCTCCTTGAGGAATTGTATCCGTCCAAAGTCAAACTTCTGCGCGAACAGCACCGTTTCCATGTTTCCTCCGTTATCCATACTTCCAGCGAGATGTTGATCCCAGAGCACCGATTGAAGAAGGTTCTGCTTGAACAATATCTCTATTCCCTCCATATTCCACTTTTAGTCCGATAGGATCTGCATGCTCGCCGTTGTTATCCGTCTGGAGAGCTCCACAAGCGGGCAGTGGTTCTGCAGAAGGCGCATGAGTCCTTTGAAGAGATCCCCGAGTCGGCGAGCCCATTCCACATCGCGAATGTTCTTGGTTGGAGCTCCTTCGAGTGGCAGTTCATGTTGTCTTCGGCCTCGATCCGCTTTCCCTTGTCGATTTCGCCTGAGAACAAGAGAAATTGTGTTTGCGTCGAGAAAGAAAATGACAATTTATTTACCTCCGTCGACGTCTTGAACTTCATTCGGAGGTGGAGGGAGCGAGTGGGAGGAGGACTGGAAGAAAGAGAACATTAGAATAGGACGGTTTCCGGGGAGGAAGGTACAAAAAGATAAAAAAAAATGCCTAAAAACGAGTGAAGACACGAGGGTGAGCACCAGAACAGCGGCGCCGACGAAAAAACGTCGAGAAGAAAGCAACGAAAATCTAAAAAGTGAGGAAAAAGAACCAGAATGAGCGAAAAAACGGGTATTTATAGGGAACGGGCGGACGGGCGGACGGGAATCCAAAACCGCGCGCCTGTTCTGGAGATCAAAATTTGGCGCCCAAGGAATTGATCAAAACTGGAAAAAAATACATTTTCTTTATGGAAAATGCATTTTCAAAGAAGTTTTACTTGAAGAAGTTCAGAAAACTCGATGAAAACACTTTAAAACTTATAATTTAGAAGAAAAAACTCAAAAATTGAAGAAAAAATTGATCAAAACAAAAAGTTTCTAACAATCGTTGCGAGACCCGTCAAAGTTTTGGCACACGCGCCTTTAAGTTTTCAGCTTCAATTTCGAAGAATTTCCACATTTTCGAGCTATTTCCATCAGTTCACACAGTTTTTAATAGCTAGATGGTTCAAAGAACATTCTAGCTTCCCGTGAAATCCTCTAAAACCTTTTAGCATTGCTCAAATTTCTCCTGTACCTGTTGGATCATTCACAGACTCGTCAGAAACTCTAAAAACCTTCCAGAAACTTTCAAATCCTTATGGAACCCTCCAGGAGCCTGCTTTCTGGTAATCAGCAGCACTCAAATCAACAAACGTTCATCAATGTTTTTAAAGTATTATTCAAAGTTTGCAAAATCAAACAAGGGGGTATAACTATCATCAGGGATTATCTACTCGGAGTCGAATGGCTTCAGCTGAACTTTGGTTGCCAATTCCCATTCCAGATCAACATATGTGAAGTTCCAAACATCTGGCTGACCGAAATGACGGACGTTCTTGAGCTTGGTGGTGTTCCAGCTGAAAGATCGATTTGTTGAACTACCAAATTTTTGGAGACTCACTCGAAGACTGGAAGAGGATCGTATGGTGGTCCGCCCCAAGCGCGGAATCGGAGTTTCTTGAACATCTCGTAGTTTGTTCCCTTGAAGTCAAGTCCAGCATGATCTCTGAAGCCCATTGATTCAACCTCGTAGGTTCCTCCGGGAGTGTTCAAGTCTCCACGGGCAGAAATTCCTCCCTAAAGTAAAAAAAAAACAAAATGATCAATCTAAATTGGAAGTATCCTACCTCTCCGGTATATGGAAGTGGGGTGCACTTGCATCGGGCGAACTCATCGTGAGTGTAGTCGTTGTATCTCATCAAAGCCATCAGAGAATCAATGTCATGAACCTTGTTGTGATCTCTGTCAAAGATTCGGGCTCTTGGGGATCCTCCCCACTCGAACCACGAGAACTGCTTGGCCTTCCCGTCAAAACCAGCGCGCTCACTTATCTTTGGAAGGAATGGGATGTTGTAGGATGGGAAGTAGGTGTACTTCTTCAAGTACCAGGTCATATCACGGGTCTCCGAGTATCCACTGAAACACCCCACTAGTTGAATCTGACTAGCATCTTTCAAACTCACGGAGTCTGCTCCAGAATCCAGACAACATCCTTATCAGGGATATCCTGTCCCGGAGTGAAAAGCTTCCAGTCAAGTACTGTCCACTGGTTGTTGTAGGTTCCCGAATTGTACTTTCCGAAGATGTCAACCCACTGCTTTCCGGTTTTAGCAAGCAAGTTGGATACCATTGAACGGACCCAGCAATGAATTTGTCCCTCTGCCTTCATGTACTTATCAGTGTACAAGTTGTTGTCGAAAATTGCAATCGTGGTTTCAATAGAAGTCTTAAAACACTTGTTATCGATACTGATCAGTGTTTATGACTTACCAATCCACCAGAAGTCAAAGTGTAATCATCAGAAGAGATTAGAGCTCCTGGATAACCAGAGAAGGTGACAATGTGGCCTGGAACCTCGTTCACATCATAACCGAACTTGTAGATCTTCAGAATTCTTTGCATCCAACTCAGAGAGGACATAGAGACATGGGAGATGAACATGTCCTTGTTTCCTGGAGCCAGCTTGATGAATCCAGAGCATCTTCCTCCCTCGGGGTACTCCATCGGGTCTGGGGTCTTGTTGAGGAATTTGTTCAAGTCGAACATGTCTCCAGCAAGCTGCATCATGCTGGAATTGTAAAATATGAGTAGGGTAGAGATTTCCCAAACTAACTAGATTGGGTGGAGGTCAAATCCGATCTCGGGAGTCAAGTTTCTCTTGCTGTAAGCATCATAGACTCCGGTGAGCTGGGCGAAAGTCAAGTTGACCTGACGCCAGAATGGATCAGTTGGTGGGTTAGCCATCACTTGGCTTCTCATCCAATCCAAGTTCTGCTGCAGGTAGATGTAGAGTCTCTTGCAGAAAAGTCTAAGATTCAAGAGTTCTTTGTTTTTCGCTGTTATCAAGTTCCTTACGTGTGATTGGTGCACATGGTCTCAATGGTGTTACGGTAGTGGTAGTAAATTTGCAGACGGGTGAGTTCTCCCTCTGCAACTCCGGCGGCGTAAGCCTGGACATCATAGGAGTGACTGGCAAAGGTCTCAATCTCCAGGATTCCCCATCCAGTAGTGTTAACCTGGTTAGAGTACTTTCCAAGGGCAACACGGGACTTGGCGTCTCTGCATTCCTTTCCGTGGCTGAAATTAACCCCAGTGGGCCTTGTTTTCAACACTGCCAACTTACACAATATCCAGGAGAGTCTCATCAGTTCCATTTACACAAACTGACACATACTCGTACTTGAACTTTGCGGATGAGTGGTCACTCAAGATCTGTTCTACTGGTACCCGCTAAAAAGAAGAATTGATCAGAAATCAGTTTATCAAGAAAACTTTACATTGTCTTCACGGAACGATTTGTTCTGCTCCAAAGCAGCTAATAACCCGAAGAGAAAGAAGAGTAACTTCATTCTGAAATAGTTGAACTTGAAGAGAAAGTCGATAAAGGTTGGCCTAAAAACTGGAGACAAAATGGAGAGAAGCAAAAGTTTGTTGAAGAAAAGAATTAGATACTTTCCATTATCATTTATCAATTGATATGGGGCGAAAGAGGCAGTAGGCTGATATGGAGAGACGTCGAATAGGTTGGTGACCGTTATCAGTGATTGACCGGAGTGTCGGCCCGATGCTGATACTGCTCCGACAATGGTTACTGCTCAATTGGAGGATGACTTTGGATTGGAGGACTGTGAATGGGCGGTGCGAAGGGCCAGGAGAGGTGGTAATTGTACTTTGCACTTAATAATGATGTGCTAAAACAGTAGTTGCTCTTACTCCATAAATAATTTATTATTTCTCTGACAATCCCAGATGCTTCTCTATTTTTACATGATACCGGTAAGACCCAAAAGTTAAAGGCATGCAAAGACACTAGAAAACCCAGTTAGAACCCTATCTCGAGATTAAAGCGAAGAGATTATTCTGATCATCCTTGTTTGTGGTTGTCCATCATGTGCTGGTGGAATTTGTACTCGCATTCTGTCTCGGCGTCTCGAACTACAGACTGATCGAAGGCAAACTTGTAGAGCACCTGGGAAATTGTATTTTTAGCTACCGGAATCCTTTTTGTGATACTCACCAGCATTATGAGCACGTGCAACAGAACCAGATAAACGAAGAAAGCGGTACGAGTGTTGGAGCTGGCAAGAATTGCCCGACCCTGAAACAATAGGAGAAGTTGACGGTTTTATCAGCTCATTCCGATAAACCCACCATTTGAAGAGTGGTCTTGTCATGAAGTGAGAGCTTTTTGTTTCGGTTAACAGGTCTGTAACTTTAAATAATGGTCCTCTCTATTCAGTTTTTGACTTACTCATTGGGAATTCCGGATTCAACACTGCTGACGGATCGGTGTGGGGACTGCAGGAAGCGAACTCTTTCGACCAGTTTGATATTCTCAGCTCGAACTGTTTCCAGCTCATTTTGTACAGCAAGTTGCTTGGTTTTCTCGAGAGACACGGTCTGAAAAATAAAGTTACTGAATTGTTATTAGTACCAGATGTACCTCTTCCAAACTAGTAACTCTTTCATGAAGTCTATTTCTCTGAGAAGTGAGAATGGGAACGAGAGATGCATCTGGAGCTTTCGAAGATGGGGAACTGTTCAGCATGTCGTTGGTGCCCATGTTCTCTGTTTGACCGAGTCCTTGGACTGCACTCGCCAGATCACTTTCCAACTGGGCGACCAATCGTTCACTGTTTTCAGCTCTTTCCTTCAAACTGGACAACTGGGCGTCTTGTTCATCAGTGCGAGCTGGAATTCAATTTGGTAAGATTAGAAGCAGAAACTGGGGCGCAGAACTCTAGCCTTTACGCGAGCATGGTAAACCTAGCGCTGATTACTCGATGATTTGTAAGAAAGAAAATATGACAAAAAAAGCAAAACTGTTTATCAGAATTATCGGGAGAAAATCGGTTAGAAGGGAGATCTTCGCATTCGAGAATCTTTTTTATCAATACCGGTTCTGAAATTTTGACGAAGTGCAAGTTTTGCACTGAAGCGAATAGAATTATTGGAGATCAGATTGAAAAAATAAACAAGTTGAATAAGATGTGAATAAAAATTGATAGATACATGAAATGACAATATAGAAGTGGAACCAGCCACATGTGAAAGTGCTTATTTAGATTGGGCTGCTGCTGCCTCTCGACCCTCTGCCATTTGCCTCATGCGAGCCACTAGTTTGTCCAGTTGACCTCCAGACTGCTTCTTCGGTGGACTTGTTATTGGCGCAGTTTCAAAGTTGAACAGCGGAGATCCGTTGTTATTGGTTGGTGATTCTGCGGAAGATCGTACTTGGTTTCCAGTGAGAGCGCTTGGCAAATCTTCACGGTCTTTGTAGTCAGGAGCCCATTGCTTTGCTAGAGCTGGAGCGTTGTCCATCATCTTCTGAAGCTCCTCCTGCCACGTGGCGATTTTGACAGTTTTCCCGTTGGGCAAGGCATCCGAATAGACCTTCCCTTCCTTTTCTCTAGCTTTGCTCCGAGTTCGGTGGTTGTGGAACCAGTTCATAACTGTCCGGACAGACATATCGAGTTTCAGGGCCATTTCTTCACACAGTTCGTTTGTTGGGTGTTGCTCATTGGCAAACACGAACCGAAGGGTGTCTTTCTGGTAATCTGTGATGACTGTCCGCTGGATGGGTTTCTTGGTACTTGGTTCGTAATCACTTCCATCAGAAGATTGTTTCCGCTTCAGAGCTCGAGTAGAGCTCGTAGAGGTCGTAGATTCCCGGAACAGATTATCCATCCGATCTTTTGGAAGCCCTTAAGTCAAGATTTGGGAATATTACTTTTATCAGAAACTGTTTTACCTCTAGCCGCTTCCTTTTTGACAAGACCCGGAATTGCTGAAGGATTGCTCAAGAAATCCCTCATCCTCTGATACATCACTTTTTCAGCCGGCTTCGAGACTTCGAACGTTTTGGTACGCATCATAAGATCAGCGCACATGGTTGGAACACAGCCCAAGTACTCTTCACCAAATACCTGAACACCTTTTAGTGCTCGGAATCCGGAATTCATTACTTACTCTAGGAGATATTTTATTGTCAGCCAAAACTTCCTTCACGCGATACACAATCTTGTATGTGTCCAGAATTTCCTCACCGGAAATATCAATATACTTCACTAAGCCATTGTGCTTACTTCCACCCTCCTTTTGCATTATCTAAATAGAATAGCGACATAGTAAGTATGAGAAAAACTGTCTTACCAAGTCAATCTCAGACTCTGGCTCACGCTTCAACTCAGTTTTCTCCTGAATTACAGGTTCTGGGTTCACAGCTTTTAGAATTGTGGCCAAGGTCTTGGCCAACTCGGAATCTTCTTCACATACGGTAATCTGAGGCTGTTTCTCCTCCGATTGATTACTATTTGCAGTTTCCACATCATCCATGAACAGTTGCATTCTTATGAACGGTTCTCTTCCTTTCTGGGTCAAGTGAGCCCAAGTCTTGGGTCTTGCCAGTAGATCAGACACACTTCCTTGACTCAAACCAAGAATAAACTCTCCAAACTGTCTTTGAGAGATCGAGTTGATGAGCAGAAACTCTTTGATCTGTTTGACTAGAAGCTCAGTGTCCAGTGAAGCATATGTGTCATACTGTTCTTGAGTTAGAGGTTGCAATCCGATTGCCATTCTCTGTTTCAGTACCGTCTCCACAGCGGAAGGTCTGATCTTCCCAGAAAGAGATGAAGACTCAAAAGAAATTGAAGACGCATTTGAAAATCTTCTGGAGTGAAGCCCAAGTTTCCCGGCTACAGCCTTATCCACCGTTGTCTTCTGAAATGCACCGATATCAATTGTTTCCTATAACTTTAAATACCTGTTCTTCAAGTTTAGCCATCTCTGTCTGGAAGATGCTCAAGATCTTCTCTTTGGAAATGTCATCATGTCTCCACCGACTAGCTCTCAATGGAATATGAGGTACCCGAGTGTTGGACTCTTGAGGAGCGGGTGGAGGTGGTGGGGAGACCATAGCAGGCTCAAATGAGATGAACTCGATCGGCGAAACTGGCTCAGCTTTGATCTCACGAACTGCTAGATCTTCTTGAGGTGGTGAAGCCGGAGGTTCGGGGAAAGTAAGTTCCTCTTTGCATTCAAGAGGTTCTGGTTCACTGTAGTCTATGAGAGTCTCAGCTATCGGATGTTCGATGCTTTGATCTGCTGGCCACACTCTTCGTGGACTCAGAGAACACAGCCAATCAATTGCTTCATCATCACTCATCCAGCCATAGATTCGGCGGAACGCTTCTCGTCCTTTGTCTGTCAATTTGCTCCAGTGTCTGGGCTTCGAGAGCAACTCAGAAAGAGACCCTTGGGACTGAAATCAACTAATTCACTTCATTTTATTACTTTTCAATGTATACCTTCACTACTTGATTCATCACAAGCTTCGCAAACAACCTCTGCCCAATGTTATAAGCAATCATGAGACGCTTACAATGCATAGCAATTTCCGTTGTGTTCAAAGCTCTCCCGTTCAGAGCTTGAATGTTATCTTGTATACGTTGCTGAAATCATTTCCCGTTCATAACTTGTATGAAAACAATTTTTCTACCTGCATCTTTGTGATAACTTCCTGTTCTGCTTTCTGTTCTTCTGTTGTCTTTGTTTCAACAACTTTAGTTGGAGACGTAAACCTTTTCATGCTCTGCGTTGTTGAAAGCTTCATATCTTCGTCTTGGCGAACTTCTTCTTTGAGAACAGGCATGTTCGAGAAGATTGGAGGAAGTGCAGTAGTGGTTATCGTGTAAGTATCTGACCGAGTCACTTGCTTAGATGGCACTGGGGCCATCGCAGCTCGTTCTTTGATCTTTTTCTCTTTTACTTTCTTCAAGTAAGTGAGAACATCCACGTTGGGATCATCAAACCGGAACTCTTTCTCCTCTTTCTTTTTCTTGGGTACCAGAATCGGAACCTGTAATGAATTTCGATTAACTTCCGGAACAGACAACAAGTTCTACTCTGCTGACGTGGTCCGAGTCGAGGTTCCGTTGCCGATACTTGCAGGCCTCCTCGATTCCAATCTTTTTTCCTATCGTTTCCACGATATTTGAGTGACTTCCAGTGACGATAGCCGTCATGACTGCATCTCCTGGGTGAATAGTGACGTGAATATGCGGAATAGTAAACTATGATATGCAACAGGAATACGACGAAAAAATGAGATGCAATAACAACGAACAACAATGAAAATAACTAGCAAAACGGAAATATAATCATGCGCTTGCTTGCTTGATCGTTCCGCATAACTGACGACATTCATGCAACTGTACGAAGGCTAGCAGTGACTAATGATTGCAAGAAAGACATACCTTTGAAGCCCTCATTCATCACACGGAGACTTGCGTTCTCATTCTGAAGACGGCGGTTCTTTTCGGCCAGAAGGCGGTCCAGAGTTTCAACAGTCTCTCCCAGACGCTCGATGGATTCTGCATTTGCATCAGCTGTAGCACCGAATTCGATCTCACGGAGAAGTCTGAATAGATAACGAGTTCTTTGGCGGATGTTTTTCTTCTGTCTCACCTGAGTTCATTCTTGATTGCTTCATAATCCATCTTGCCTTCCAACTGAACTTTCAATTCGCTCATTTCGTTGGTCAAAGACTGGTTCTTCTGCTCTAAGGCCGAGAAGTCAGCTTTCCACTTTGCAAATTGCTCGGAATGAGCCGATTTGGTTTGCTGCAGATCATCAGTGAGCTGCTGAATAGTCTCGTCTTTTTGAACGAGTACACTTCCAAGAGCAGCAATGTCTTCGATTTTGCCAGCTTTTTTACTCTCGCTGACTGTCTGCGCTTCTTTCTCTAGTTGGGATACTTTTTCTTCGAGAAAGACCTAAGAATTTGAAAACTTTAAATGAAATTTGTGAAATCAATGACTCACAATCTTATTTTTAGCATCCGACAGATCCTTCAGTGCAATGGAAAGCTGTTCGTTGTCGAGACCCTCTCTCTGTTCGACAGTCATCTGGGCAATCTCGAGTTGACGTTGAATTTCTTTGTTCTTGGACTCCAAACTGTTCATGCTCTTCTCCATATGCTCATTCTGCTCTTTCATTTTGTCTTTTTCGGCTTCCAATTCAGCCAATTTTGAATCGAATTCGCGTTCAACTTTGTTTTCAGCTTCGCTCACAGCTGTTTCGATCTGAAATTTTGAGTTTGATACTTTGAATCCTGGATACCAACTCACCAAAATGTCCTGCTCAGACTCTAGCTTTACGAGTTTGTCTTTCAGCTTGCGAACTTTGACATCCTTACCTCTGAACTCTTCCAGTTCAGAGTTTGCTTTCAATAACTGTCTCTTCAAATCTTCGCGTTCCTCCACCGCCTTCTGTGTTTTGTCTGCGTCGTTTTTCCAAGCCTCGGCGCCTTTGAGCAGTGATTTTGGGTCTGAAAACAATGATACTGCTGTAATTAGAACAGAATCTCTAGGGCATATAATATTTTGCGCGAAAACAAGACGATGGGAAGCATTAAATAACACCTGGGCTCTCAAGGAAACCCTTAGTATAACGTTGAACTCATCACTGATCAGATTACGGTAGCAGAAACAAAAGCTTTCTAGGAGACTGTCAGAATGAGTTTCGTAACGCAGAAGTGTTCTGGGAGAGACGAGGGAAGATGCGCATAGCATGACTCTAGGCAATGAAAGAAGAAAACAGATCGATCGACGCGAAAGGCAATCGAAGAGCTCGAGGGGAGGGGCGGCACGCAGCCAGACACTCAGAGTGTTGAGCAGAGAGGGGGACGGGACGACAACCCCCCTGAGGAGAAGAAGAGGAGCATGCGTTTGCGGACAACAAGCGGGAAGGACCATTGGGGAAGTGAGCGGGGAAGCAGCGGGCTCTACTTCTGCAGATGTTCTGATCGTACAATGCGAGTCACCACAGACACATCAGCTGCATGGGGTATCATGATCTATCATGGGGAGGGCTGCGGTGGGTGCACTTTTGTTTTCTAATCAAGCCTAATTAGAAGCTTCCGCGATCAAAAATCAGATGAGTTTGGCAAAAAGTTGGGGAAAATGAAGAGTTCTTGAGCTATAGGTATTTAAACTACATATAAGAGGATCGCAAAGCGCGCAAAACCTATAATCAGCATTGTTGGTAGCCGAGAGAGCTACAAATCCGGTTTGCATAACTCCGGATAATCACGTACCTGGAAGATTGACGATCGAAGAGCAGATGTCGATGAGGGCAGTTTCTGCAGCGGTACTTCTGGCGAGTAATCCGTCGAATTCGGCTTGGAAGGCTTTGATCAGCGGAACTGCCACTTTCCGGGCTTCCTACAATGCACAATGATTATAGGGGAATTGGAACGGATGCGAAAAGGGGCGGGCATAAGAGGAAAAGCACTTTGCATACACTTCCTTCTGGATGAAGGCGAGATCTATGTGATGTGAATCGCGCAGTTGCCTCGTCCCGACGAGGAGCCTATTTCGAATCGATCTGGTCGGACACTCTCGGTCTGTCACGTTATATGCTGCGTCTCGTCTGTCGATCATGCATCTGCCCCTGTGGGGAGCAGGGCGACTGGCCATCCGGGGCGAAAATCGATTCGATGCTTTCCACTCACGCAAAGTGAGCGCGTTTCGTTTCTCAGAGCGGCCGAGCGGGGAGGGACCGATTGGAAGATACATCGCCCGGAGCACAAGTTGAGCATGACTTTATTCGCGTCGACAGAACTTATTTGATGGACATGGAATGCAATAAAGATCGGAGCTCATGAAATTAGGGTGTATGCTATCGTTTCGGTGTATGGACTGTTGACATTTGAACTTTATGATGAGAACTAGTTTTAGCTGATAAAGATTACTGATAGGCCAGAAAGCTCCAAAAAATGCGGAAATCATAGAAAAAACTATTGAATAATCGTGATCCAGAAGAGAGATCGAGCCTAATCCTAATCTTTATGACACCATCTACTCTTTGCACGGGGTAAAACGGATTGTGACAGATGTTCCATGATGGGAAGGACAACAATAGGCAAGACGGGCTGGTGCGGGTGCTCGACGGGGATAATTATATGCGACAGAACAGCTGCGGACACGACAAATGAGGGAAATGGATCAACTACAGGAAGGGCGGATTTCACTTGACGACTTCTCATACTGAATCTGACTCATGCTCATCTGGATAACGGGAAAAAAACGAAAAAAAAAAGTTGCCAGGAAGAGACTAAAATTGTTGTCTGCTTCACGAGAAAGAGATGAGAGAGGTGAAGACTACAATCGAATCAGTACCTTTTTGTATGTTTGATTGAAAAACAGGAGAATTACGGTGGGATCTCACACTAACTGAAGTCTGCAGTCGCAAGCCTATTGTATTCGTCTTCAAGACGAACAGATCAGAATGGGAACAGGGAAAGCATGAGAACTAAACATTGAGGTTACTAAAACTAATATAAATTTTCGATGAAGCAGGCAGCGGCAGCATCACAAAACATCCCCAGGGAACATACCTTGTCAGTCCTGTCTCTATAGGAATTGCTCTCTTCGACCAGACGCTTCCTGCGAGTTTCACTGTCGTCTTGTCGTTGTCCGAGCGAATCCACTTCGGCCTCCACCCTAGCCTAAACTTTTTTGGTTTCAACTTGCTCATTTTCAGTTTCTGGTTACCTGAAGTCTGTCCCAATCCACCTTCTGCCATGCTGATGTGACGGCTTCCATGGATCTTGACGAGAAAGTATTAGAAAAACAAAACACAGCACACAGTTAGATAGCACACTTGGTGGAATGGATACAAACCATCGCATGGATTTACACATTTCAAATTAGACAGAAATCTACAATTTATTCGGCTTACGGTTTCATATTCCAATCGTAAATTTAGGAGAGCATAAACAAAAAAAAAGAAAAAAACTCAATTCTACTACTTTCAACAAACGATTAGCCGTTTAGCTCTCGGTGACGTTGTAGCGCCAGTCGTTATACTTGCGGTAGTCTTTGCGGAGATGGTAATCAGCTGGCAGCTCATTCAGAACCTTGGCGGCTTCGGCCTTGTAGTCACGGAGCTTGAGCTCTGAAAAAGGGCGCATTGATGTGCTTTTTTTGAAAATTCAATAAGTGACGGAATGTCAAGCAAGCCAATTTCACATTTTTCTCGAAATCGAAAAAGAATCTTACCTGGAGCCGGAGTGGCGGAGTCGTGCACATGAAGTTTGCTGAAGTATCCAAGCTTCGGGCGAGTGATTTTCAAATTTGTCTCCACGCAAGCATCCAGCTCTTTCTGATCGTCATGGCACCTCAAAAAAAAAAATTTTATATTCAAGTTGCTTAGCGACCGAATCGGCACATTGGTCGTTTTTCAGAAAGAAAAATAATGAATAAGTGTTTCGCAAGCGAATTTTGGAACTTTGGCGGAAATTCGAGTTTTCTCTAACGATTTCGTTATTATTTCTCCTTTATTCTTACAAGAAATTTAAAAAAAATGTTCGAAATTAGAAAAAAAAACTCACTTCGACAAATACAGCTTGGCGCTGCTCTGATCGACACACTGGGCGAGCTTCTGGGTCTGTGGGAGGCAGGAGCGCTTCAACGACGAAAGAAAATCAGCTCCACAAGCAGTTAGAGCAGCTCCCTCCTTCAGAACGGCACGTGGATCTTCCAACTCTTTTCTTCGCAGCATGAATTCCTGAAAAAAGACAATTTTTTACAACTTTTTAAAAATAATTTTGAGAAACACTTACATTAGCCTCCTTCTCGCAATGCTTCGCCATGTACGGAGCAACTGCTTTGAGCCATGGAGTCGACAGAGTGAGTTCCTGAGGAACAGTCAACTCGGCGTCGCTCGGCAGATGTGTGTCTTTTGTCAAACTCATCGGTGAAGCTACCCTGCAAACAAAAATCGATAATTGGGCGTTTCAATTAGAAAGAGAACAAAATTTAATCGAAAAACGGATCAAAAATAGGGGAATTCCGGTTTTAATGCGAAATTCCGAGCGAAAAACGTTTTTAAACACAAAAATTGCGATATTGTGTTGTGGAAAATGCAGAGGCGGTTTCCCCCGTAAATCGACACGAGTTTAAAGGCGCATGCCACAGAGTTGCAACGCACCCGTCCGCTGCGAGACCCGCCTCACTCGAGCCGATTTACGGCGACCTTTGTCCTTTTACTATGAATCTCTCGAATTGAATAGGGAATATGAGAATAAACCTAGTAATCGGTCTGTCTAAACATACGAATACATCTTTCACCACTTGCCCCCCACATATTGTTCCCTCTATTCTGACAGGACATCGGCTATGACGGAGGTCGTGTCTGCCGGATCAAAATCACCCGCACTATCCGTTCCAGTGGTTATCTGGGGTCCAAAGCCACCAGAAAACCAAATATGCTCTATCCGTATTCTTTCCGACAGAGAAACGATCATAACAGGTGGAAATAGAGTCTAGAATTCACTGGCAAATGGTGAGTCTTGCAGGTGCTGAAAATGGCCACCTTGTCGTCTGGAAACTGGCTGATGGGCTCATCCCAAGGCAGCTTATGATTGGCCACTCAAGTAGAATCACTGCAATCTCACAAACCAGTAATTCATGTACAAACAAGTCAGTTTAGCCCTCATTACGAGGAAAATCAATACTTTGTAGTCGCTTTGTTTCGGCTTCTGCTGATGGGCGTGTGTGCCTTTGGGAAATCCAGGATGGAAGATGCATTGACTCGACCACTTCAATCACCATTCACAGATATATCCATCCATATGTACTCATTAGTTTCATATCATTCATACATAGAAACTTGAATTGCAGACATACAAATCCTCCCGTCATACCCGAGCAACCCGGCTCTTCTGCATTGGAGACTACAGTGACATTCAAGTTATGGATCCCCAAGATCTTACTGTAGTCTTCAATATAGCTTCAAGAGTTGAGCCTGACTGGATCAGTTGCTTCACAATTGTCAGTAGATCTGAAAGAGAAGACCAACTCATTGGAATGACACTGAGTGGGATGATGAAGGTGTGGACGCTTCACGAACTGGAAACGAAAGATCCTGCAAACTCCCTCTATGAAGATGAGTCGAAGCGGTTAGAAATTCAACACATCAGAGGCGTCTGCTACTACCCGTCCACTCGAAACATGCTTTTAATAGTGGGTTCGGGTTCCTGGATGGTTCTCGATATGGATGACATGTCCACTATAGTTTTTTTCAAAAATGATGGATACTCCAAGAGATGTGCAGCTGGATTCATTACGGATGTAGATAAAGTGACAATTGGCTACACGGATGAGTCGATCAATGTATTCCAACTCCCTATCACAAGTTTGCGAAGAGACGGTGAAGCTCCGATCCTGAACAACCGCCCGACGACAAACTATTTTGATGAACCCAACCCATTTGTTGTTGCAACTGTGAATAGCCCACCGGATTGTGCAAAAACGGTGAGTTTCTCTCTATATTCATCGTCATAACTGAACTTCTTGTTATTTAGTGCCTCAACGATGCTCAGTATGTTTTCCTTCCACCTGACAACTCCCCGGAGAACCAGGGACTTGGAGAAAAGAAGAGAGTCACTGTGGTGAAGAGTTCCAGGAGAGACGGAAGTGTGATGGTTTGGAACATGCCACTGATTGACCATCAGTTCATGAAAGCCGTTCCAGCACTGCGGAACCTGCCATTCAGTTAGTTTTTGTCTGATTCATCAGATTTTCTCAAAGTTGCAACTTCAGAGTTCAATGGTACGTACCGGGAAAGTTTAGCAAGCATTTGGGACACTTTGAATGAGTCAGAAGATGGATCAATGCCAGTTTTGGTGAGACTTTGAACTTTTTCTGAAGTTTTAAAGATCCCAACTCAGAATTCTGACGCCGTCTGCTGTTCCTTGTTCGTTACAAATCAGGGAAAGCTTTTCTTGGGTCGCTCTGATGGAGTTATCGTAATGACGTACGCCTGTGAAACTCTTGCCCGACAATGGCTCCGAGTACCACCGGAACGTCCCACATCCAGGAAACTTTACGGTCATGAAGGTGCAGTGCGCTCCATGTACTACCCGTATGACCATGACACAAAATACGATCCTCTCCTGTTTGTTTCTGGATCCGATGACTATTCTGTGATTGTCTGGAACATCAACACTGGAGCCAAGAATCACAGATTTGTAGTCCATGGCGGCCCTGTAACAAGTTTCCTGCTTCCTCCATCCAACTGCAGTGTGAGTTCTTTGCGGTTTGACGGCTTTGAGCTGCTCCATTTTTTTCCAGAAACAAGTGACAAAGTGTGTTGCTGCGATCGGATCAGACAACACAGTTGCTCTCCTGAACATTCGAGACAGCAAGTGCGTCCTACTGGCATCCAGACACAGATACCCTATTGTGCAAGTCAAATGGAGACCTCTGGATGACTTCATGTTGGTGAAGCTGAGCGATGGATCAGTTTATGTGTGGCAAATGGATACTGCCAACCTGGACAGAATTGCAACTGGACTTCTGGCAGAAGATATCATGACTGCGTGCGATGAGCAAATCGGAATAGAAGAAGGCACTGACGAGACATCCGCTCATCACGCTGTTCAGCTGATCCGAGCACTCAAACACAAGAACATGGAAGCAGTTAAGCAGAAAGTTGTGGGAGGCTCGGCTAGTGGATCGGCAACACCTTCTCGTAAGTTTCTTATTTGTTTTTACTCAACCAATGGAAGTGTACTTTCAGAACATGAACCTAACACCAACTGTGGAACACCAGCTCAACTGGGGTCCCCAATGGGAATCCTTCCACTTCCTGGCTGTATCCAAGGCGCTCATCTTGTTCAATTCGACATCTCTGCTCTGATTGCAGGAATCCTCCATCTAGACTCTTCAGCCGAAGCTCCAGAAGGCAAGACGACTGCCCAGAAACTGGATGCTGCTCAAGATGCGAATACGGCGAGTGGATTAACCCGGAGGCTTACATGGCAGTTCGAAGCTAATCTTTATCTGGATGTAGCTCGTTTGATGCTCTCTATGCTTCACGCATGGTGTTTGGATGATGATCTGGACGAAGTTTGTGAGAAGAGACTTTCCCTTCACCGCCCTCGACATCAAGTATACTTTGGTAACGTCTCTAGGCAGGGAGAACTGTCAGTCAGTCTTCCCACAAGATTCGCCACCGATTTCGAGTCGTTCTGCAAGAAATCCCGCTGGCAGGCTAGCCATTCGCTGAATACTAGTCATCTACTAGCCGTCATTGCTACTTCGAACACTCTCATGGCTATGAAGAACTCTGGTCTGCAACTTGCGTAAGTTTATTTTTCCTATTCTTCTTTTGTATATCTTTTTTTAGAAAAGCTAGAAAGAGTGTTGTTGAGATGAATCATCAGAACGTTACTTTGGATCGCCAACAAATCAAACAAGGATGGAGTCTGGTAGCAGCTCTACACTGTGTACTTCTCCCAGATCACGTACGGCCAAGAAGTAGTTATGCTCCTCCGAGCATTGAGATGCTTGTGCGACGGTGGCAAGATAGTTGTCTGGAGATCCGAGAAGCTGCTCAAGCACTTCTTATACGGGAACTAACTCGGTTAGGTTCGGAAGGACGGTAAGATATTATTTGTCGAGCTTTTCTAAGTGTTTCTTTTTCAGTCGCCGTTTGATTGAGTCTTGGACACCATTCCTACCACCGCTCCTTGACGATTCACTTTCAATCTTTGGTTCCAAGCTCCAATCTTCTGTTCCGACTATCCAACCAAGTGCCCCAGCTCCACCCATCCCGCCAAGAACGAAAAACGCACCACCGGATGTGGAACCTGTCCGAGTATCAGAACCAGCTACAGCAGAAGGAGGAGAAGCTGGAATCCAACAAGTTCGTCGGAATCAAGCCACCTCAATCATTCTTCTTGGAGTCATCGGTTCTGAATTTGGAGACGATTTGAATAGAGCAGACTTGACACGCGCAACCGCTGTTTCGCTCCTGGAACTTCTTGTGGCGGCTCCATCCAACCTGATTCCAGTTCACTCACCACTTCGACGTGCTGCTATCGATCTACTGGGCCGAGGATTCGTACATTGGGAACCTCACTTGGAGATTTCTAAAGTTGTCCTAGGATTGCTCGATCTGGCCGCTAACAATGACAAACAAAAGTGAGTTGTTTTCTTGATTCATATCTGGTTTGCATCTGAAAGTTTCAGCGCCAAAAAGATCATCGGAGCCCCGCTCAACGCAATCGAAGACGCCGGCCGTACTGCGCGACAGTCTCTTTCACTGATTGCACTAGCTCGACCACCAGCTCTTCTGACTGCTTTGAGTATGGAAGTAGCTCGGTACAACTCTGCCGCTCAACATCAGACCATCCAGCACACAGTCGTCAGCCCGCTCTTGAAATCAAGAACAGAAGTGTTAAGAATCATTGAGGAGCTGTGCGAAAAACGATACAACGACATAATCGCGATGCTCCTGCCTGTTGGAGACATTCTCGTGCATTGCCTGGATATCTCGATTCTGAAGCACAAATCACTGGCGGATGTCTTCCCACCTATCGTCAAGTTCAACATGGTGGGATACTGCTCATCAACCCGTAGAATCGCGTTTGGAGGGAAGAACGGTACCTGCATCGTCCATGAGCTCCGAGCTACTAAGACACATGTAAGCTTCATTGTTTCAACCTTCCTAACTGGCAAATTTTCAGTCACTCCCCTCTCACAATGGTCCTGTTGCTGCTGTTGCTTTCAGTGAAGACGGAAAGTATCTGGCAACCTATGGTGCAGAAGATGGAAAGATCAACTTCTTCCAATCCAGTCAAACATTTTTGGTAATACATAGTTGCAACTAGTTCTGTGATAACTTCATTTCTGATTTCAGGGAATGGGTCAAACCCAGATAAAGCTTGCCAAATCGCAACCAGCGCCCACAGTCTCCGTGCCAACCTCCCCTAGTGGAACATCGTTCCGTCCTCGGTTAGTTTGGATCAACTCAAAATCGCTGACACTTATGCTACCTGAAGGTAGGGAACAACGATTCTCGCTTTAACTTATTCTGCTCAATTGTCACTTCTTTGCAAACTAGTCATTCAATCTCCCGAACTTTTGTGTCTACTTTCACTTTTCAAACCTACGAGCCTATGTCTGTCACTCAATCTGCCATACACATTCCTGTTTTTATAGAGAAAAATGTATTTATTACGACTTTCTTATTATTACTAGCCTTTTTTCATAATACTGCTCTCTGTCAGCATAATACCGTTTTGTGTTAGTTGTGAGTTTCTGTAGAGAATAAAGTGCATTTATACAATCTTGTGTTTGCGGCGAGATGTCTTCTTGAGCTCTTCCTCCAGGAGATCCATTCCTGGTGCAATCGCGCTACCCGGAGTGTGTTCACATTTGAAAGTCTTGGGGTTCGGTCGGAAGGGGAAACAGCAGCATCTGCAAACCTTCTCGGTACGGTATTTGGCATTCTTGCCACGTCCTTTCCGGAGTTTTCTGAAAAGTAAGAGTTTCGAGTGGTTTCGGTTACCGTTGCTCACCTGTTCTGTGGCAAACACGTGTACCATCGTAGATTGGCCACATGCTCTCTGAATTCTGACTCCACTGCTGAGAGATCAACCTTCGGGGATGGCCACAACTGACACTCTCCTCCGTTAGCCATAAGAGCATCATAGTCAACGACACACGAATCCACCTGGGTTTTTCCCAAATCTTTAGCGCTGCAGACACGTTCAGCAACGTAGAATGGCATCAAGGGACGTCCACCTTCCACACTGAAAATATCCATTTGGCAAAGATAGTTTCAGATTCACATACGCTAGAGGACTTTGATTGCATTTCACAGCTCCACCAAATCCACAAGACTGCTTATAAGAGCACAAGCCGCATGGCTTTTTCGATTTCAGAACGCTTCCCATGTAGTCATAGAAACTGTTCAAAGAACCTTCGTATCTTTTTATGAACGAGTAGAACCAATGGTGCTGGCAGATTGACGATATCTGCTGGAGGTAGGGCTTCTGGAAGCTTCCTAATGACTACCACTATAAGAATATGGAGTCTTACCGAAGTTTTCTGATCAGGCCAAACACATGGTCCCCAGCTGCTCCAGTTGCTACAGGTAGGGTTCCTAGAGGCATCAGAATATACCGCTGCGAGTTGGGCGGACACTGCAAGAACATGTGATTGTCAAGAACTCAGGATTACTCAGCCTACCCAGGGACGGAATAAGGATAAGGGGAAGTAAAAGTCTCATAGAGAAAGCAGAAGTTCTCTCATGAAACACAAGACACTATCGAAATGATGTCCTTCGGAAAAGAACGGAAATGATCAATGAGTGGTATCCGCCCTGCCACCCACCCACTTACATGACCGAAAGAGGTCAACCATTATAAAAACCCTATGATTGTCCACTTAATACCCGATCCGATCCAACAAAGACGGACGGATTCTACGGGAGAAGTAGCCGGATGCGCTAGAGGCAAACCGAAATCTGAAGATTACAAGACAATACTCCAACTAGTTCAGTTTCTGTTTCACCTCGAACTTTCACTTGTCCGATAAGTGGACGAAAGAAAACTCTTGACACGGTAGGAATCGGGTGGTAAGGTGTAAAAGAAGATAGAACGCAAAATAAGGAATGATTCATTACAGGTCAGAAGTACAATCACAAGAGTAAAAATCGGATCATTTCTTCTGCTTCTTCTGTGATCTTTTGGTCTTGTCCGATTTCTCCACATCCAAACTAACGATCTTCTCAAGAGTATCATCGTCGTCCGACTTCTCCTGATAGAATCCATTCTTGATCTTTTCCTTCTTCTCGTTCTCGTTTTCCTGCACCTTCTTCTTCTTTTTGCTCTCCGTCGGCATCTCGAACTTCGGGAACGGCTTTTGAGATCTTTCTTTATTCTGGCCAGCAGACTCTCCAGAAGCGGCAGCACCTCCTTCCGACTCCTTCTTTTCCGCACTATCCTTCTTGTCTTCCTTTGCTCCGTGAGCCGGTTCCTCCTTCTTTTCATCTTTCACAGGTGTCATTTGACTTGGAGACACATCTGGTGGCTTCTAAATACATTATAAAAATCTGGAGCTTTCCTGTAGGTACTCACAATCGCCGACTTCACCATGAGAGTCTCATTTGAGTTTTTGCGGTTTTGAACTGGCGTCTTTTTCTTGTTTCCCTTGCACAAAACCCACGTTGGAGCGGTGATCACTAAGACCAGAAGAATGTTCTAGAGACTGGTGATTAGAACTCAAGCCAATCTGAATTCTTACCTGAATGAGGATAAGATAGGTTCCAAGAATCATCCTTTGTTCAGAGTGAAGAATGAAGTATGAACAATAAGTGAAATACCTTGTATCTTTTTCTCAACTAGAGGTCAGATGGTCCGATGCGAATGGTTCACGTTTAGTTCATTACAGTAGTTTAGAAAACATGTTTATTCCTACTTCGTTTTTCAGTATCAAAGTTTCAGAGCACGAGCAATTAGCGGGAACTACACAAGTTTAAAAATTGTACAAGTAGATGACGTAATGTATTGCCAGAATTTTGAAAGCAACGGGAGAAGAAAGTAGAACTTGGAGAGAAGAGCGATTTGATTTGGTTTAGGGTTCAAAGTTCAGATACAAATTGACGAAAATTATCATGAGAAACAAAAAATCAAAGAGGTGAATCGATTAGAGCTTCTGAGCGGATCGTGACGGGACCATTCGCGAAGTTACCGATCCAAATGCGTCACGGAAAGTATCAGTCCATCCCTGAAACAAATTTTTTTATGACAACAAAAACGCAAAACATAAGTATCACTCTGATTACGGTTTCTAGAGGGAAACATGTTAACTTTAAGCGTTTCGTTAGAGCAAAGGGGAAGTGAAAAGAAAAAACCTTGCCGTGGTAGGAGGACGGTGGTGGTGGCCCATGAGAGGACATTCCAGAGTGATGTCTCGAGTTAGAGTGGGCATCAAGAACTTTCTGATAGCGCAATTTGCAAGCCGCCTCAATCATCTTAGCCATTGCGGCTGCACTTGGTTCCACGTGGAAGACGTAGCACATGAAGTTCTCCGAAGAGGTCTGCATAATGAAAGCGCAGTGTCTGGAAAAGTCAAACAATTAGTTTCTCTTGTTGATTGCAGTGCGTACTTCACATCACGGCCGATTCCCAGAAAAGAGAGATATCTCACGCGGCACTCCGCAATTTGTTGACCGTTGACTTCGACGATGGCGATTGTGGAAGGAGCAATGGAGACGTCAGCAAGAATCCAGCGTTCTGGTCTCACCTGTAAAGTTAATGATGAATAAATTTCACTCATGAGTTTCGCCTACCTGAGAAACAAGTCTGTCTACAGCCTCGTTTAGTATCTCGATTCCGGTGGCTTTTGGAACCTGTGTCACTCCTAGGAAATGACATCTGATAACTTTTCTAGGTTCATCAATCGGGGCAGTCAGTCCTTCAGATCTGACTATTCTCTTCTCTCCGGATTCGATTGCGTGAAGATTGGATGGTCTTCTATGAAGCATCAGTCTTTTGCAGATATCGCGAAGTGTGTTAGCGATAGTTTTCGCGGAAGTATCACATCGGAAGACGTGACACATGAATCTCCGGGTGTTGCGATCACGGGAGACATATGCAAAGTCTCTTCCGTTATCACGTCCAACACCCCAGACTCGGATTGCTTGAATCCTTTCAGTGTGGATCACATTCATGGTGTCTGGGTCAATGAGAGCCAGTTCATTATCATCAAGCTCCATTATCAATTCCCGTCCATCTCCCCACTTGGCAATGTTATCAGTAAGGTCACTTCTGCTAGTAAGATCAACAATTGCTCTGTTGACTGCTCTGGAAGACTTCTCAGCGGTGAGCTCATCCTCAGCAATCTCAATCCATCCCAAAGATCTCACAGCGAATCTCACTGGTTTGTGATAAGTGTCACCACCTTCGGCTTCCTCCTCGGCATACCCTTCGCTCAACTCGTCCTGCTCAATACGTCTCTTTGTCGTCGTCTGTTTGAAAGCGTGCTCTTCTATGACTGGCTGCTGGGGTGGCAATTGAATTATCTGCGTCGGTGGAGCATCAGCTTGTGTCTCGCGGTTCTGGAAGCAGATAATAGGGATAGGATAGAGGGAGCCAGCGACGACGCAAACCACAAAAAAGGCAACAAAACAAAAAAGTTTTGCAGAGAAAGCTAGTGCAGGGACAAACCAACGGACTAAACGAACTAACAATGGTCGTAACAGAGTACACAGGTGGTGGAGGTGGGGAAGGTGTTCGAACAGGAGTCACATCACGCTGAAACATAAACAACGTGCACACATGGAAGCTGACACGGATTGCCTTACCATTGGCGGTGGCGGTTGTCTTTGAATGGTTCCGCTATCCACATGCCAGTAGTAGGAAAAACCTTGTGGGTCTGAAGAGAAAAACCAATTTGCATGCTGAGCTTCAGCGCAGTTTTATTACCTTGATGCTTCTCCCATCCTGGTGGCAAATCCTTTGGCTCCTCCTCCATGATTGGTGGCGGAGGTGGGAGAGGATGTCCACGGTGTGGCTTTCGGTACTGGTTCTCGAACATAATACCACTGTCGTGAGATTCTGGAGAGAGCACATTGTCTACAACTTCCTCTTCATCGATAACGTAGTCAGTTGGTGGAGGACGTCTTGGTGGAGACTCGGTTTGACGTCTCTGCTGGTCGAGTTGCCAGTAGAATGAGTAGGGGTCTCTGTGCTCAGTCATAATGGTGGTGTCACCAATTTGTCGCACACGAACTCCATCTTCTCCACGCGAGATCGCTCCATCACGACTGGCTTGATCGATGGCCGCCAGCGATTGACGGAAGTCGTTGGCTGAAGTGAAGAACATTAGGAATGCAATCAAATTGTGAGAGGGTTGCTTGGTGGGTCACCAGCAGCAAACTAACATGAATAGTCAACAGCCATGTTCCGTCGTCGTTCCTCTTCCCGCTGTCCCTTATTCCCTGAAAAACACATTCTCAAATCCATGAAGATCCCGGGGTGTTGGTTACCTCTAGCTGATGAAGAGTATCCTCGAGAGTCGTAATGTTGATTGACAAGTCGCTTCACGCCGTTTTCAATAACGTACTCCCGGCTCTCCTCCTCCTCGTATGCTTCTTTGAAGGCGCTGTACTCCTCGTGCTCTTCCTTCAAAAAAATTTCTCACTCTTTTGTAGTCTCCTTCCCATTTTCGTTCAGAGCGAGGAGCGCGAGCAGAAAAGTAATATGCGAGGCACTCGGACCCACGGATGACTTATCTGACACTGACTCATTCTAATGACAAAAACACACATTGTACAGGAAAACTTCTTAAGTTTTAGGTTGTAGCAAGTTTTTTGAGAGGAGAAGAAGCTGGTAGGAGAAAAAAGCAAATAATCGAAAACTCAAACATACAATACTTTCCTCCCCCGCCGCTGAGAGTTCTTTCTCAACGTTCAAGGAGCATGTGTCTCAACTTCTACAAATAAACTAGGCTTCCAGGCCATCAATCAACAAATTATTCAACATTGGTTCTGGACTGACTTTCGGGAAGGGGGAAGGGAAGTAGCGGGAAGTGGTAGAGGAAGGGAGGATATGGCTAATGACCTACCACTCTGCGTTCTTCTTTTCCCTTCTCTCAGAACCGAAAATGGCAATATTAGGCAGAAAATGTGCAACGTGTGGTGTAAAAACACATAAAACTTCGGGAGAGCCTGGACCCGTCCTCTTCGGGAAGGCGCACCACTAAAATGGGCTCCAAGAAAATGGAGGCCAGTCTCGGGGCAGAAAACACGGAGCTAGAGCGCAGATGATTAATTGAGAATAGGAATAGTGTCGTTGGAAAGAACTTGAGACAACGTTTTCGATGATTTCCTCTAGGGTTCTAGAACTAGGGATTAGAGGATGGAGACGAAGAACAGGACTAGCCGCTGGATAATGGAAAAAGAGAATGGAAAAGAAAAATGTGTATATTAGGCCATAATCTCGCAGATGTATGTACACACACATGTAAATTGGATTTGCAAGAAGGAAAGGAAACAAAGTTGGTAGCGAGAGGGGGAGCCTTTTTTCGAAAACGAAAACTTAGGAACACAAGGAAATGTTTTTGTCTGGATTGAGCCAGTCCAGTTGAAAAAGAGCACTTCGTTATTAATTCCATCAAGAAAGAATCGGAGAGAATCGGAACTGCGAGCCCATCTCCATTTCCATGACTATTTTTTGTTAATGCTTGGCAATATGGAAGACGTCGCCCGCGGGCCGGGGCCAAATTCTCATGGGGACTGAATTTCGCATGAGCCGAGAGTCTAGAGCCAGGAGGTGAGATGAAATCTTTGTGTGTGGGGCCAATAGTGAATAAATGAATGCGCGGTCTATACCAAGGCGAGGAGGAGCGCAAAAGTGAAGTGGGGACGCTCTTTGTGCACATAAATCTTCGCGAGGGCTTCTACTCTCTAACAGTTTACTAGTTGGGGGTTAGATAACTGGATTTCAGATCTGAAGTGCTCAGCGCTGTTTTTGATGTTTAGGTTTCGAAGAGTCGGAGATCAACACTCAACACTCACCTCCATGCGATCATCCGTGACGAAATTCATTGTGGCAGTGTCGGAACCTTGGCTCTGAACACGCTGAAGTCGTTGCTCCTCGGTCTCGGCAAAGTGAATGGGTCTGGAGAAGAAAGGGGTGGAAAACAATGACTGGACGGATTAGGCGAGGCAAAATTGGTCAAGAGCACTCATTCTTCCCACCTCTGCTGCTTATTGACATCGATTCGCACTCGAGGACCACCGGCACCTTCTCTCATTTTGCGGCCTTCTACAAGAAAACAGCAAGAACTAGCACACAAATGTTAAATCGACTTCTATCGTCTCGGTGCTATGCTATGTGTGAGACTGTTTGCTCGCTTGCTCAAGACTCTGCTGCTTCGATGCCAAGCCAACGAATCGGGCGTGTCGGCAAATAAGCTGCGAATTGTGTGTGTGTGCGCGGGGCAAAATGAGAGGGAGATCTGTTTGTTAAAAATGTGAATGCACTACGGCATTCATGTACAGGGCGAAGTTTCTAATCTTGAGGATGTTTCCGCCTCTTATCAACGCTATCATCACTGACAACGTGACCCATTTCGCAACATGAGCCCAAACCCAGAATCATCCCAATCGCCATGCATAACCTATAAACTGTGAACATTTTCTTGTGCATCATTCATGGATGAAGCTATTCTCGGATGATACGGGGGGAGCAGCTGGCACTTGACATCATCAGAACGTCTCAATTGTTTCAATTGTTCGTTCCGAACCACCCTGGATCTCACATCTTACACCAAGAATGCTTGTTCAAACACGACACCTCTCATTTGAAGAGCCAGTTGAAATAGCTACGAAGGAGCACAAACAAGGATGTTCTCCCGCCGGACGTTCTCGACAGTATCAAAGACCGAAAAAGAAACGAGAGTTCAATATTTTACAGGAATGGAGATTCTTGAGAATTTCAGGTATACGGTAGATCCATCGAAAATTGACCCAATCCTCGAAAGCTAAATAGAAAACTGAGTATCCTTGTTCCTCGAAATAGACGTTGCCGATATGTGCAATCTTATCAATGTTTCATTTAGCGTGTCAAAAGTTCATTCTTCTGTCCGTTTGCAAAAACTAACGGCGTGTGAACTTTTTCCCTCCACTCGTCATAAATCTCTGGAGATTTCAGTCCATGCACTCCAACTCCACTTGTGTTTTGAAGTTTCAAGACCTGCATAAATTTTTTGTGTACTACATTTGTCGGTTCGCGGCGTCAGAAACTAGAAACCACACACTGAAACTGCCCGCACATGTGCTTGCTTCATGACGCATCACTGCTGTTTTAGTTTGGAAGAACGAAGCGCCACGCGGAGTCGAGTGACCCAGCCATGGTTTATAAAATGTCTTCTGCTGCTACTCGGCTGTTTGGTTAGAAGAGCCGGCGCCCAGCTATTCTTTTTCCTCCAATAGCTATTTCCTCTTCGCCTTTTTTCGGATCCTCTGAGGCAAACCGCTAGTTAATGTGCGAGAGAGCGTGTCAGCCGCGGAGTGCGCCATACACAGCTAGAATATGCTTGCGCGTTTCCCGTGCACAACTAGCTCAGCCATTATTCGATTTTTCTCTGTCCAAACCGCTTTTTGCTCTTTTTTGAGCGCTTCAACTCATATTTTTGTCGTCAACAAAGTTCGAACTCTTTTCTTCTCTGTTTCGTCACTTCATAAAGCTCACGTGGGCCATTCTACACGTGTCTCTTGACAAGATGTCGCTTCGAATATTTCTCCGCGCCCGGGCGCAGCTGATTCTTGGCGCCCTTTTGTAACAAAATCGTGCTGTAACAATGTTTCGAAGCTTTCTCGGTCGATTTCTTTTCTCGCCGTTGAATATTTCGTAATTGTCGTATGCGATGACGCACACTCTCACTCTCCCTGCCCGTTCCTTTCTCGAAACCAATACTTTTCCCCCATTTTTTCCCGTGCTTTACGTCCCCATTTGTTCTTCTCGCTTCCCCCCACCGCCATATTGATTCTTCCACGCATTGGCTTCTTCTACTTCTCGCTCTTTCTCCGTTTTTGGCATTAAGGGCTTGATAGCTCGCTTCCGTCTCCATAGTAACTCAGCGACATTGAGCTGATCTCTCTCCCTCGTGTGCATAAAAAATAGACTAGTCACTCTGTTGCAGCCATCCGGAGAAGCACTCCATCGACATCGCTGCCATGATCATTAAAGAATAGTGAGTTTTTTGAAGTATTTTTTCCAATAACTGAAGCGAAATTTTTCAGCCGTGTTGTTCTCCCGCTGTCCGTCGAAGAGTACCAGGTGGGACAGCTGTGGTCAGTGGCCGAAGCGTCGAAAGCCGAGACAGGAGGCGGAGAAGGAGTTGAAGTGCTCAAGAATGAGCCTTTCGACAACGTGCCACTCCTGAACGGACAGTTCAACAAGGGACAGTACACACACAAAATCTACCATCTCCAATCGTAAGTGCTTTTTTCAAACATAAGCAAAAATCTTAATCGTTCTCTTTCTTTTAGAAAAGTTCCGTCACTTATCCGGAAAATAGCCCCAAAGGGATCACTGGCCATTCACGAGGAGGCTTGGAACGCCTACCCCTACTGCAAAACGGTTATCACCAATCCAGATTATATGAAAGAAAACTTCTATGTCAAAATTGAGACGATTCATCTGCCAGACAATGGTACAACAGAAAATGTGAGTTTTTCTCCAAGTTTTTTGCCGGAAAACAAGACAAAATCCAGGCCCACGGACTCAAAGGCGACGAGTTAGCGAAGCGTGAAATCGTCAACATCAACATCGCCAACGATCACGAGTTTCTGAACTCCGGAGATTTGCATCCGGACACGACGCCATCCAAATTCCAGAGTATCAAGACTGGCCGGTAAATTATTCCGTCTAATTTCCAATAAAAAACGCTTGTTTTTAGTGGACCACTCACTGGAAACTGGAAAGACACCTCGAAGCCGGTGATGTGCGCCTACAAGCTGGTGACAGTCTACTTCAAATGGTTTGGATTCCAGAAGATCGTTGAAAACTACGCTCACACGGTAACATTCTTTCCTACCGTTGTTTTCATCATGTGATCGTTTCAGCAATACCCACGGCTGTTTTCGAAGTTCCACAGAGAAGTGTTCTGCTGGATCGACAAGTGGCACGGTCTCACGATGGTCGACATCCGAGCCATTGAGGCTGAAGCACAGAAAGAACTCGAAGAGCAGCGGCAACAGGGCCAAGTCCGAGGAATGTCTGGATAACGGTATTCGCCATCTTTCAACATCCGAAAAGTCCCTGGCTGTGTGATTCTTTGTGAAAATATTTATTTCTAAAGCATCTTTTCCCCTTCCCTTGGTTCCGCTCCCCGCTTTCTCTCTGACAACTATTTCCCCTCTCCATTTGCTCCCCGTTCAACTCTCGTCACTCACTTTATCACTCACTAGCTTCCCCCATGAAATTAAGCTTCAAACCGATCTAGGTTGTGAGAAAAAGTGTAGCTCAGTAAATAATTATAGTAGATTTCTATGGATTCTCATATCAACCCTTTCCCGCAGAAGCTGAACACCGCTGTCAGTCATAAATAGTCTCGCTCCCCACCGTCTAATGTACTTTTCGTAAAACTTTAAAATGGGATAAATTTGAATACTTTACGTACTTCCTTTCCTTTTCTCATTCTTTCTCTCCATCTTTGATTTATGCAGTGACTAACATGAAAAGAATAAAAGCATTTTTATTTTACTAAAACTTGTCAAGAGATATTTAGTTGGTTGAACTATAAACCCAAGTATCTCTACAAGGCCTGCTCATTCTCACTCTGCGTGCCCAAAACCTCGTTGATGATGGCGTCGGGAGTACTTCTCAGCAGACTAGATAAGTTCCATGGCTGGTTCTCGTGGAGAAGCTTCACGACGTTCAACAGCTGAAAAGCCACGTCAGGCTGATCGTTTATGGCAGAATAGCGGTAGAGGCAGTACTGGTAGAATGTGAGAAGGGGATTGGCGAACTTCAGATGTTGGCTTTCTGAAATTTCGTTGCCATTTATGTCTGGCTTCCCATTTCTCCTTACCAGACTGCGAAAGTATGAGACAAATAGTCAGTCTCAATTCCTCAGTGTCACACTGAATCTTTCGTAGTAGCCCGGTCTCTGGAGAGGCCTAAAATTGTTTTCTCTGTCTTTTGACTCTAACCAAAATCCACTCAATTACCAGAAATCTGCGAAGCGACACGTCGCCGCTGACTGAAATCAGAAGAGCGAACAGAATTTGACAATTCTCCTCTATCACTTCCCGGCGTTGTTGTGATGTCATGAAGTTGAGGAGTAAACATTCCGATGAGAGAACAACGACTTTCGAAAAGAAAGCGTCGTCTAAACTTTGGGATTGTTTGAGATTGACTGAGTGACTCACACTTTGAAGGAGCCGGGATTGGGCTTCTGTATAGACTCAAGCATGTCTTAGACTTGGAAGCTCTTGGTCCCCGCTCATTCTGGACTGCTAAAGCTCTTAGATAAAACCTATGCTTCAGTACTGTAGCTTCTCACCTAGCCGATTCATCTTTAGCTTAGTACACTTTGCGAGTCGGCACGCTGGGCACCAGTTCCTTCTGCTCTTATCAACTACACATCTCCAGTTCCCGGCTATACACGTGTAGGTGATGTTCTTCCGGACGCTTCGCTTGAAGAAGCAGCTACATCCGTCGCAGGCCCACACCCCGTAGTGCCTACCGTATGATTTGTCGCCACAAATCTCACAGATAACTGCTGTGTTATCTTTCCGGCCTGGAACTATAAAGTTTCTTGTTTTAAAAGTTATAAAGAAAAGTAATAAGCTCACTCACCCATCTGGAAAACGGCACGGCGATTCGAATAACCGTTTCCATTCTCGATCGCGCTGGGAATTACTAATTGGCAGGCGTCGGTGTCGGTGTCGGGTGACTTGATTATGAAATTTGAGAAGAACCAGGTATAACATGGCAATCACAAGATTAGCCGCGTACACTGGTTACCTCACCACTTGTCTCCGAGTCGCTAGAAATGAATTATGCATAACCTATTTTTAGAATTTCAGATGAGATGGATCGGCATTGGTCACGGGTTTGCTCAAATACGATCGTTCAGCAGTGGAGCTCCGCCTGAAAGAGACTTCAGAAAAGTGGCTGCTCTAGCTAAGTTATGGTAAGAGTTCAGATTCTCGAATCCCCGGAACAGATCGAATTCAGGGAGAAGTTCATGATGCGCAAGGACATTCTGGCTTCCGATGGACAGTTCGAGCTAAGGATCAGCAGAGGCGACACACCAGTGGATAACTATGCTTGTGTTAGCGAACTAGAAAAAATGCACTAAAAACCTTTGATAATTCTAGCTTGGCTTGAAAAAAGGATGTTCTGGTGTGATCCTCCACCCGAGAAATGCTGGGAAGATTGATCAAGCAAAGTTCTACGTCAGAGGATACCTGGTGAGTTGGCTAACTTGAAGGTTTTTAACATTCTTCGGATTTTCAGAGGAACGCCTTTGTTCGAGGTGTTGGGCTGCATGACGTGAAAGCGGAGTTCCTGAGCAACTGTAAAACCGTGTACTTTGAAGTTCTGCGATCCTTGCGAGAGGGAAACTTCTCAAATCTGACAGAGTTCACACTTGGTGGAAACGAAACTCTGCAATTTCATCGTGCCGCTGCTCACAAGCTCACCAAATCCCAAAAGGAAGCACTCAGTGTGAGTCGTTGCTCTTCGGAATTTCTATGAACTTCAATATTTCAGCTTTCCGAAGAAGATCTTCTTGGGGACAATGGTTATTTGAGAAAGTACCCATGGCTTAGAGGAGAAATGGGACCATATATTCATTCGATAGACTTTGTCAACGTGGATGCTGCCGGCAACACACACAGGGGAGATGATGAGAAGGATCAGGTGTACTGCAGATACAAAGTTGTCATTGGCGGAATATACAAATTCGATTTACTTCAAAAGGAGATGCGTGGAGGATCGAACATGTGGAATGAGAAGATTAAAACCCCGAAAGACTACGGATTCCGCTGGCCAAGGTATACATTCGTGGAGCTGGACATCTGCCAAGTGGCCAGAAGCTCAATGCCAATTCAGTTAGATGACACACGCTTTCTCTATGACTTTCATGTGTTCTCATTTTGAAATTATACCCTGTTACATATCATTAGAGACAATAAAAACATGTCAAGTCTACAACTTCAACTTTATTGTACACAAGCCTGTCTGCCCGGCTTCGCCGGCATCCAGTCTTGGTTTGAGCCTGCCTAGATGGTTTTTGACTGGTGCCGGCTACGCCGTCACAGGTGGGCCGCCTACGGCGTCCGTAACAAGTTCACGTGTAGAAAAGCCAAACGTGAATCTTTCTTAGAAATGCGGACGGACAGACAAACAAATACACAAACAAACAGAGAGACAGGGACTTCTTGTCCTCATCTTTCTTTTCGTCGTCTCTCTTCTCATTGTCCTTCTTTTCGTCCTTCTCATCTTTTTTCTCATCATCCTTCAGACCTTCCTGATGTTCATTCCTTTCCTAAGCTCGGCTAGCTTCTCTCTAGCTCTGCCAGCGCATTTCCAATGTTGAACCGACAACTTTCCCGAGTTCACAAAGCCCATCCGGGTGCAAAGCTTCTTTCCCGAAGCTCAGCCAGCCCTTCACAAGTTAATCCATCTCTTCCGAACTCTGCCAACACTTTTCAAGATCACCCGGATGTTTTCCAATGTTCAATCATCGTTTCCCGAGCACAACCAGTCTTTTTCGATGGTCATCTAGCTATTTACCGAAGTTAGATGCTTTACAAGTTCAACCAACTCTTCACAAACCCTGCCAACACTTCTCAAGATCAACCAACTCTTCCCGAACCATGCCAACTCCTCCCAAGTTCAACAAGTTCACCTCGAGCTTAGCCATTTATTCCCGATGTTCAACTTTTTTAAAGTTCAGCCAGTCTTTCTCCAAAGTCCAGCCAGTCTTTTACCAGATTCCCAGTCACATTCCCGTTCACCCAGCATTTCCTCCACTTCTACCAACTACTCCCAAATCCAAGACATTGAAAACGATAGTGATTTGTGCTTCTTAGCCCGTTTTCTTCAACGGTTGATCCCTTTCGCCGCGGAGAGGCGAAGCACGTGAAAGGGAAGGAGACCCGAAGGTCCCCCCGACGCTGGGGCAGCATGATTTAGACAGGTACGCCCCGTTTCCATCAAGATCCCCTGGATACTAGCGTTTTGTAGCAATTAATACCACAATTAAGCCCTCTCACGTCTTTGTGCACTTGAGTTCGACGCTTGGTTCAGCATGATGTAGACAGGTACGCCCCGTTTCCATCAAGATCCTCTGGATACTAGCGTTTTGTAGCAATTTTCGTACCACTAGTAAGCCCT
>LR538264.1:229540-387211 GCA_900883565.2 Caenorhabditis panamensis
TAAACGCTTTGTAAGCGATTGGATCAAAAGGAAGATATCGGAAGATTGTTTTCTGCTTTGGATGGAGATAAAGAGAGTGAAAAGGAGTCAGAACGCGCAAAGTATTAGAAAGAGATATTAGCAGAACGCAAGATGAGGTTCAGCTGGAGGGAAAAGACTAGAAATCAACGGAAAAACGGAAGCGGGAGAGAGCAAAAAGCGAGCAACCGACCCCCAGGTCACCCTATCGGAAAAAAATGAGCGAGCGAACGAAGGGAGGGTCAGGTCTGCAGTCGGCGGCGTGAATTGGCGCGCAAATGAGCAATAGATCAAACGAGAGTTTATTGACTTTTAGAGACAGGTGCCAACAGAATAGAATAGTTAGGCCAAAATGAGGGCAAATGCTAATTGACTCCCGGATCATTGACTACCCCTAGATTATTGACTACCACATGCTCATTGACTACCTCTCAGATTATTGACTACCTGGATCATTGACTAGTCAATGATCTTAGAGGTAGTCAATGAGCATCAGGTAGTCAATGATCTAGGGGTAATCAAAGATCAAAAAAGTCAAAGATCCGGAAGTCAATTAGCATTTGCCTGATAATGTGGTAGACACATAGTGCTGGAATCATGCTCGGTCAGTTCGATGTTCGACGAAATTTAAACAATGATCGGGTTTGAAGATTCTTTAGAAATAAAGAATGTTTGAGGAATGATTATTGCATCGATTGAAGTTTTGAAGTTGTCACGTCTTGAGTTTTTTTACGGAAAAGCTTTTGCGAAGAATGAAATTCGATTGGGTCTAATACATCTTTATTGGAGTTAAATACAGAGTAAATCTGAAAAAAAATGAATCAGAAACTTTTAAATGAACAGAAATAATACAATTATGTCAGGAAGCGGAACGACATCTTCTGCTCAATGTCTGTCTTCTCCATAGCCTGAAACAAAACAAATTGAAATTGCCACATCATAAGAAATTTACATTGCAAAACTCCTGGAAAGTGATGTATCCGTCGCCGTCTCTGTCGGCTTCACGCATGGTTCTGTCAGCAATTGAATTGACTTGCTCCTTCGGCACGTTGGCTCCAATCATCATCTGGAACATCTCTTCTTTTGAAACGAAGGATTACGGTAGCCAGTCACAAACCTGCAGGATGTCCTGGAACTCGTCCTTGGTAATCGTTCCACTTTTATTCAAGTCGTACATCGTAAACGCAACTGAAAAATTAGAAAAACACATTCTTCACTCTTCGCCGCAAAGCGCCAAGCACCCGTCCGTCAGCCACCCCCAACGCCAACTCACATCTCAACTTGGCCTCCCTGCTGTTCCATGGATGCGGCTTGTTCTTGTTGATCGGCCGGAAGTGGCTGAGCACTTTGACAAAGTCTTTGAAGTACACCTTTCTACGCTCCAGCACTCTGCAACACACAAAAAGTTGTTACTCGATTGTGTTAGAGGAGAGGGGGCAAATCTGGAGTCTGCTTCTGGGTTCTGGTTCTCCGAAGAAATTGCTGTTTTCTATTCAATTCCTCCTTTCCTTTACCCATTCCCGTCATTCCTTCTGGATGTTTCGTTTCTTCCATCACGCGATTTGCCGCTTTTTCGGGTACCCAGAGAGCCCACTAATTGGTTAGACTCCGAGAGAGACAATGAGTTGGCTGGGCACCATGGGCCATGGCCCGAAATCTGATTAACACAACATTTCCCATTTTCCTTACAACTTAGAGAACTCTTTCTCCCCCACCCCGCCGTCTCTTTATTTTTAAACTTGTGATGATGTATTCGGCACTCAGGGGCGTCCTTATTCCCACGGAAAGTGTAAAAGAAAGAGAGGAGGAGACGCACTGGCGAGGGGATGACAGCTGCTCGGCGGGCCGTCTTCAGTCTAGCTTATTGTTAATACCTTGGGCTTTTTTACCAGTCAAAAAGTTTTGAAAACCAAATTTACGAGTGTTAGCCTTTTGACACTCCCTTGACACATCATATGACATCAGCTGATCTCAGAAACTCTCATAAACAAAAACAAGGCGAGGGACGACTTCTGAAGCCTCCTGAGCCTTCTGAAGTCTGCGGCACAACACAACCCAACCTAAAACTAATTCTTTGTTCTTCTCTTTATTCCCACAAAGGAAAGAGTCACTCTTTTCTCTCTCTCCTCCCCGCTCTTTTCGAAAGAAAAAGCAAAGATTTTCCGCCTGAATCGAACATTATAAGCGAAAGTCGTCCAGTTCCTCTTCTCTGGTCCCAAGGGTCATGCTCCTCTAACCTACACGCATTATTCTCAAACTGTTTCTGCGTTGTTTTAGTTAAACTTTTTCATGTTTCACATTAGCATCTCTTTCTCTTGTTTTGCCAGACTCCGCTATTCTGAATCTATGAGTACGCCTCATTATGCTTACAAATGGGTCATAGGAAGATTCTCATTTATTTGATTGGACTGAACCTAATGAAGTTGAAGTTTAGGAACTTCTTAGACATCTATAGATCTGTTTTTCCTTATCTCAAAGGACGACTTTTCTCACTCCCGCCCACGGAATGACAAATTCGCATGTGGGCATAGCTGATAATCATCCCAAACATATATTTAATTCACCAGCCAACTAAATCCCGCGAGGTATCACTTTCATCTAGATTTAGACAGCTAGAAGCTTGAAACGAATTTCGCGAAAAAAGAGAGAGAGAGAGAAGATGAATCGAAAAACTATAAATCTGGACGTCAGCCGCTCGAATAGCCTAAATAAATGAATATAATCTTGCGGTGTTGGCTCTTCTCCGTTCATCCGAAAACAGAGCAAAAAGCGGCCAAAAATATTTATGTCCGAGTTATCCGAGCGTCATTCTTCTTTTGCTCTATCATATTATGCCAGATTGTTCCCCTGTCCTGTGCCTCTCTTTCTTTCTCACACTATATCCAGTATTAGTTTTCTCCTTGATTCCTATACATCACATCTTCTCAGAAAAAAGAAATTGTGTGTGTACAATTCATTTTCCCTTCTCCTTTTCCTATTTTCCTTACTCTGCGTCCGCGAAGAATGCATCGATTATTCGGTCTCCAAGAGGATTTTGTTTGAGCTCGGCGATAGACTGAAAGAGTATTTTATGATTAGAATGCCTAACTAAATCTTCTATGTCTCACCTGAAAGTCTCCCTTGGTCAGAAAGTATTCGTTGGTGGTCTTATCTCTGTGCGTCGCCAGGGAACTGAACCGGCTGTACAGTTTCAGGATTCCATTTCTTGACACTGAAACATTTTGGACCTAGTGAGTCGGAAAGGGAAAAGGGCACCAATGCTCGCGAAAAGTAGAACTTGGACCTCTCCACTTTTTACTTTTCATCTCGTTTTCTTTTTCTCGTTTTCTCCTCTCGTGTTCATGAATAAATATGAGATGGAGTAGCCACTAGATTGGCTTCTAACCCACCCGGAATAACCTGATCTACACTATCCCAACTTGTTTCTCTCTTTCAGGAGTCTCAACTCACATCCACTCTCAATGCTCAGCTGCTCGAGCTCGTGCTCCGGAATTTGAGAACTGCTCTGGCCCATCCTTCTGGAAGAAGAAGTGGATTCGTAGGAGGAGGTGGAGGCGGAGGAAGAGGAAAAAGTGGGATTTGTGAGCACGATTAGACCATGTAAGCCATTGGAAGAACCTCAGAAATCTCAGTTTAGCCAGAAAGAAAAGTGTTTTGTATGCGAAATGCCAGAAATTTATGCTCTTTTTACGTTGAGAGGAAAGAGAATAAACGTCGAAGACGACAAATCTAGTTTTGAGTGAATTTCGACATGACAAAGACGGCAAAAAAACGGAAATTTTGTTGCAGAAATGCCACGGAACTGCTTTCCATTATGCGCAGAGAAGAGAGATTTCATGGAGGTGAGTATTTTGATTCAAAACTAACTCCATAATGACCCAAGAGACTTGTGAAGAGATGGGGGAGGCAATTGAATTAGAAATAGAGGCCTATGTGTGCAATGTGGCACCGGGTATGTGGAATTGATAAGGATGATAAGGGCTGGCGTCGATCGAACATACAGTTTTATTGGACGAGGCGGCCGGAAAGTTTTATTATAATTTCTTGTCGGCTAGGCATTGATGTATCACATGAAGTGGTATATTTGACGATGATGATCGTCATGGGGAATGCAGATGGGCGGAACAGAAAAATGGGCAAAATATATTACGGAAAAGGAAAAACAGACACAATTTTGGAAGCGGAAAAGGGAAGAAGAAAGCGAAAAAATGAAAGTTCTCACGAGCGGCCTTGTGACCCAACTAGACCCTTTCCTGTAGAATTCTGGTGAATCCTTTTTATACCTGACACAGAGCCGTGTGAAAAGTAAACATGTCCGAAATCTGAACCCAAACTCGGGGGAGAGAACAAGAAAAAAAGTTAGTCAAACAAGGCCCTTGTTCAATTTTGTTTCATTGGTCTATTGGGCAGAAAAGGGTCAGAAAATGGTCAGAGGATTTGGCTGATTCGCACGTTGTCGCACAAATCACCTAAAGATCACATATTACAGCATTACCCTGCGCGCAATGGCACCGACTTCTATCGAGAGTACGACCCCATGGTCGGGATTGGCACAGCAGCAGTGTTAGCCTTGTTCTTCTTCACTATCACTATCAATGGGTGAGTTTCCGTCTTTATTATTACTACTCCGTTACCTATGACTGAACGTCACCTATAACGCCCCCAATACGAGGAAACCTCTAATAGGCATACCATTTTGGAAAATCTATTTCTGGTTGAGAAGAGGACCCTCAAACACCCCACGAGCACAGTTAGGTGACAGTTTCTTTCTTCCTTGAATAATTATGAGAAACTATTCACCACATGCACATCCAAGCCCCGCCCTCCTACAGTAATCCTCATTGCAGATGCCTCCGCTGCGCTATCCGGAAATACAAGATGCACAAATTCTACAAAGAGATTCGGAAAGCAGAAATGAACCAGAAACCGTTATGTGATACTGTTTGACTTTTGAGTTTTTGGAATTTGACCACTACTAAAACGGGAAAACATAAAGATTGAATATATTAACCGGTCAACGTTCTCAGTCCCTCCTCACGTCATACTCCAAAGTACCCATTTAGTGACTCTGTGAACTCTTAATACCGGGTTAGAAGCGATTTATTCGGGCAAAAAGTTGGCTAGCCTCACCGAATTAGAAATAAACAAAACTACGGGGATACATAATACCGGTTACAACTGACAATAAATGTAATTTTCACGAAATAGATTATAAACAAAGCTAGGAACTGTTATACTGTATTCGACTGTTGCTTACAACGCCTCCAAGTCTACGTGTCTGATGTCTGGGTGCTTCTTGGTGATTTCTCCTTCGATCCTATCAATTTCGTCTCCGAGGCGGTCGATAACTTTTTCTCCGTGGTTTTCCATGAAGACCACCAACTGGTCTTCGTTGTCGATCTTTTTCACTTCCTGGAAAGCGGAACAAATACGTATTTTCATATAGACAGATCACTCACCTGGAGGAGAGCCGGCATGTGGACTGCTTCTTGCAAATAAGCTCTAGTGATCATCCGTCCGTCAAAGTCGAGCTCAGCTTTGAATCGACTCTGCTCGACTCCCAAACAAGTTGCTTTCACATCATGTACAGACCGGATCATCGGATCGTTGTTCAGTCTCGCCACAATGTCATCAGTTATTCTCTGTGGCAGACTCCGTCCGACCAAATGGGCGGCATTCGTTCTGATGATGAACGAGGCTACGGTACCCAGAAGGGCTCCAATGACAATGGATCCACAGCAATCAGGAATCGGTGAGTTGAGGAAGCTCGAGAGGGAGATGGCACACAAGGCAACACCGACTCCAGTGACAGCAGCAGTGTCCTCGAGAAGAACGACGTTCAGAGAAGGATCAGCCGAAGTTCGAACTGAAAAATGGAGCGGATGAATTTAAATTCATAGTAGTTAACTGAGTACCATAGTTCCAAATGCTGATGTTGGCTTTCTTGGCTTTAGCGAACACTTCCCTGTACGCAGTGATTGCAGAGGTTCCTTGGAAGCACAGGGACATGAAGAGGGCGTAGTAGGCCTAGAAAAATCGGTTTCGGGAGCAGTCAGCCATAATTTTTTACATAGGTGAGTGGTTCGAGTGGTTCTGGGTGAAGAAGTCCGCTGATTCCGTGATACATGGAGAGTCCGCAGCCGAACGCCATGATTCCACAACCAGAGATCAGAGAGGTGACGTATCTCATGTTGCCGTATCCATATGGGAAAAGCATGTCTGGATTTTTCGACGAATATCTTATTCCGAGAAGCAGGATCAACTGGTTGCAAGTGTCCATAGCACTGTGAATTGCTTCTGCGAATAGGGATTTTGAGCCAGTCAAATAGGCGGCAGTGAACTGAAAATCATGAACTGGTCGGGATATCGGAACTGAAATCTCACCTTCATAGCCATATCGCATAAGTTTAGAGTGAAAGCAATTGCTACCACACGATCTGCACCTTTGTGTTGATTGGTCGTCTCCACACGCATTCGCATTCTCATTCGTTCTGCGTCTGTTAGTTCCTTCCGCATTGCCACGAGAGGACGCCGATGAGCTTCGAGGGCTTCAGAACTGCCATGAACTTTCAGGGCTCTGTGGTAAACTTCAGTGAGGGCATAAAGCTGTAGACTGTTCTTGTTGTTCTCATGATGAGAGTGGCTGATGACAGGTTTGCTTTGGCACTGAAGATCTGCTAGGTCATCTTCTCTGAAAGCAGAAAACTTGTAGTCAGATTTAGAAACTAGACTCTCTTACTTTAATCCGAATTCTGCCATCGCACTGAGTTTGTCAATTTTGTCGTTTTCGTAAGAACGAGATTTCTTGGATAATTGCGCAACCTTAATCTCTCTTTCGTTCAAAACGGACTCGAAAAGTGAAATACCTTGAACAATCGCTTCAGCTTTCTTTTCGACAACGGTACATCGTCTACAGGTGTCCCGGTGGATTTGTCCGATGATAAGCAACGAACCATCGAGAACACCATAACAGGCTTCCTGCGCCATACTGAAAACTTTGTTCGTTTATTTAAAAACTTCTGTGGTGCAGTAGTACCTGTATTTACATTCGAAACTACTAAGGACATTGGTATCATTTTTGACAAATTCTGAAGAACAAAATTTTATAAAGAAAAGAGAGGGAAACAAAAGAAAACGGTGGTTTTGTTTGTCACAAACAAACAAAGAAAATAAGAAAATAAATTCACTTTGGCGACCGAGTTTATCGATTCGGCCATGGCCTAGAAATACAAACAATGCTTTTCCTTCTTTTTTGGTTTTTTTTTGTGCAAATTAAAAAATTTTCGCTCACATGGGTTTAAAAAAACAAAATGCAACTGATAGTATGCTTGAACATCATTTATCAAGCGAACCGATCACCTCATTCGGGGGAGAGGTAGAGCGAACAGGGAAAAAAATCGAATAGGGAAAGACTGAACAGGGAATGACTGAACAGGGAACAAAGTGACTGAACAGGGAAAAAAAGTGACTGAATAGGGGAAAAAAAGTGACTGAATAGGGAAAACTTTTTTTCGATTTTTCATTGGAAACGTGGTTATCACATGAAATTACAACTGATTACTCGAAAAAACGACTAAAAAAATGTCCCTATTTAGTCACTTTTTTTTCCCTATTCAGTCACTTTTTTTCCCTGTTCAGTCACTTTGTTCCCTGTTCAGTCATTCCCTGTTCAGTCTTTCCCTATTCGATTTTTTTCCCTGTTCGCTCTACCTCTCCATTCGGGGAAAATGAAGAAATGACCTGATAAGGAAGCGCGCTGCAGATTGACACCTACCGTACCTCTTCCGGTTAGATTCCTCGAAGCTGCTTGTTTTTTTGTCTGAATCCATTGCTTTTTGGGATGAAAATAATTGATTTTGATCAGATTAATTTGCGCACTCTCTGCCCAACAGTATCTTCCATTTTTTCTGCTTCAAATCAAAATTACCCCTTGTAACTCTAACTCTTGCCCAGGTGTTCCTTGTCCCTTCAAAAAATCAATTGTCTCCCAAACTTCTGGCATAAGTGCGAGGGCGGGGAGAACTCATTGCGAGATCGGCCGCCGCACTGTGTAATAGAATGTGGCTCATAGAGCAGCAGGCTAACCCACTTTACGCTCCTGGTCACTTTGTTTCAACTATTGGCTCTACGTATTCCTCTATTTTTCAGCAGAAATGGCTCCATCACCTAGCGCAGAACTCGAGGATCAAATTTTAGGAAGTAAGTTTTTAACATTTTAATCATTCAATCAGTTTTAATGTTCAGAAGTCGCCACGCTCTTCGAGGAGACCTTGAGCCAACAGCCGCCAGTGAACATTGTGGAACTTTGGAAAGAGCACGTAGAAATTCGGAGGATCCTGAACGATGTAATCAGCATTCAGTCAAACCTCAGTGACACCGATGAGCGATTATCCACTTCAAAGTATGTCCTAATCTCTCGGAAAAAAGTGCAAACATTATCTTTCTAGGCGAGACGCTGACACAGTCAAATCATTTTTGACATGGGCTGATGGAGTTGGAATCGCGAGAAATAATGTCACGATTTCGAAGACAGAAAACAGCGGATTGTCTCTTCAAGCAACTGGGTTAGTATTTGCCCAAACAAACAATCTATAATACGGAATCTTCTAGATCGATTCCAAAGAACCACATTGTTGCAAGAGTGCCACGTCATGCAATGATCACGTTAGATCTTGCGAAAAAGTCAGCGATGCTCAAGAAGGCTTTTGAACGGGATCCGATTGTCAGAGGAATGGACAATGTAGGACTAACTCTTTTCCTGGCGTGCCAATGGCTCAGCAAAGAGAAGTCCAAGTGGCAATCGTACATCTCCGTGCTCCCCACCACTTTCCCGACACCGCTTTTCTACACAGAGGAACAACTTCTGCAGCTGAAGCCGTCTCCGATCTTCGAAGAGGCGCTTATGTTCTACAGAACCATTTCTCGCCAGTTCTGCTACTTCCTCCTGGCTGTTGCCAAGAACAAGCTCTACGAAAGTGCCCAGAGAAGAAAGGAAAAAAACATGGAACCTCCGATCTTCTACAACTCGCCATTTACTGTTGGCAACTTCACACCGAGGCTTTACTTCTGGGCAGTGGGTGTAGTGACAACGAGAGTGAATATGGTTCCAAGCGAGAGTCTCGTCGGTGAAGATGGAAAGCCGATTATTGTGAGTTCAAGTTTTTCAAAAAAATTTACAACGAATTGATTTCTAGATTCCTGCTCTGATTCCACTTCTGGATATGGCTAATCACGAGAATGTCGTGACCGAAGATCCTATCGAAGATCTCGTATGTTACTCACCAGAGGAAGAATGTGCGGTGGTCACCAGCCATTGTGACGTGGAAGCTGGTCGGGAAGTCACCATCTTCTACGGTTGCCGGAGTAAGGGCGAGCATCTTCTGCATAACGGATTCGTACCAATTCATCATGGAAAGTTTGACATTTTCAAGCTGAAAATCGGAATTCCGAAAACGGACAAGTCGTTGGCCGCTAAAAAGGACTTGATTCGTGAGTTTGTGCCGGAACTCCATGCCGCTTCCAACATCTTCCATGTGGATCTTTACAACGTGAGTGTTCACAATCACCTGAATATAAAATTGAGCTCTTTCAGTACGCTGAGCAACCATTCCCGGATGACCTCCTTCAGTTCGCTGCAATTTTTGTTTCTACCGAACCAACAAAAGAAGTATGTAGTTTAAATATCAATATTCTGCCAAGAGTGCAATTATTGAATTTCAGTCCATCGCGACGAAGGATGTGAGGAAAAAAGGTCTCGAGTTCCTGAAGACACGTTTCTCCCTGTTGCAAAAGTCCTACGAATCTTCGTTTGATAAAACAAAACTGGAACAAGTTGGAATTGAAGGAGACGCCGCACGTCTGAAAGCGGCTGAACTGGAGATTCTGCAGCTTGCCCTGTCACATTGTGATGTTTTGGGAAAAGACTTGTAATTTTGACTACTAATTTGCACAAACCGATCCGTTTTTCTGTTTTTTTTTCTATTGCATGATACAAACGCACTGATGTCAATTGTTCAGTTTTATCTTTATATCATTTCGTTCGTTATAATTATCAGCCCACCCGAAAAATAAAGAAAATATGTCATGTCATGCAATGCTTTCTCGGATGGGAGGCTCCACGCGACCACGCTGTTGCTTCCAGGTCCACGTGTGGAACTGATCATGTGTCCACTTGTCTTCTTTCGGAACCACCCGCGCCAGGTTATGATCCGAATTGGAGTCTACGAGAGTGTAGCGAGGATGACGGGACTGGTTGACCTGTCAGTCATATTACACAGCTGCTAGTCAACTTTTCAGAACCTACCACAACATTGGCTTGTGACGGCGCAATGAAGACGGAAATCTCAGATCCGTGGTAAGAGATACTGGTTCGAGACGGATCATCTCCGTTCGAAGAGTATCTCTCAGCAGTAGACTTGTTTCCAGAATATCCAGAACCTATGAGAAATTCGTGATAAAGATGAGAAAATTTTGAAATTCCTCACTCATAGTCGAAGATGGAGCCTGCGGCTGACTGAGCCAGACCCATTCATTTGTCTCCTCCTGTCTTGAATGAGTACCGGAGGAAGAGGATAACCGGGAGAAGAAAGGTACGACGAGTTGTTCGTACCTGAAAGAGCCATGTAATCGGACTTCTATGAGAAGTGTTGTAGCTCACCCTTTGAAAGCCGCAGATCTTCTGATACAAGAAATCAGAATGAATAAAATTAAAAGGCCGGTAATTGTCAGAACGAAAACATGCATAGGTACAGCTGGGAGGGACTCGCTTTCCGGAGAAGAAGCAGTAGATGTATCCAGTTCAATAACCATCGGCTCCGAAGTATTAATGCCAATTGGAACATTGAACACCGTATTAGCCAGCGAGGTAGGAGAAGCACCGTTAGTTACAGAGCACTGAGAAGCAGAGTGGAGAGATATTTCCACGGAAGGAAGTGGCCAATGGTCATCAATAGCAATCACGTGGATCTTAGAAGCATGATGCGACACCGCCAGGACTCGTTCGTTGTCTGAATGAGCTGTCATGCTGAAGTAGGAAGAGTCTAGGTCATCCAAAGGTTCCCAAGTTCCATCGGAATAGCTGACACTGGCGGTTACCGAGCATTGTTGGTACAGTTTTGTGAGCGTCTTGGTGTGAGTGACTTCAATTTTGAAGAAAGCAGCGGAGAAAAGAATAGGAAGGATGCGGAAGTTGGTGTCACAGATAGGACGAGCCGAGAGACCGGTGGTACTGACCTCATCCTTCCGAACTATCACGTTTTCAGTAGCTAGTTCTAGTGATCGTCTCCGGTTGCGGACAGTCAGTCTTAAAACTCAAAATTTGTTTAGGTTCGACTTTCCGAGAACTTACTTAGTTTGTCCTGCGTTTTCACCTGTCAAAACTGCTTTTCCCTCGTGAAACTTCACGTTTGCCACTGATCTGTTGGATATTTGAAGAGTATCATGGACAATGTTAGTGACATCAAACAGTATACTCTTATGGGAAGAAAGATAGAGTTGATCTCCAGTTTTCACATCTTCTATCCACAGAGATGCTAGAACTTTCACCTGGAACCAGAAGAGTTTGTTCAGTTCGTGAAGCTACAGTAACCCAACCTGTGAGTGTTGAAAGCGGTTAGCACATGCAAACTGACGAGCTGCACGCGATCTTTTCACACTTCCAGGAACCGTAGGCAGGTCTCGCCAGAACCCAACTTTCCAGTTTCTAACAGATGAGAGAGTCGAGCTGCTTGTCCAGATCTTCAACGGAAGCTTCGGATACCAGACTCGGAATGAGAGGGCAGTGGTGTAACGTAGATAGTGAGCATATATTTGAGCATCCGAAGATCCGTTAGATTCAGAACCGTCCACATAGACAGATGAGCAGGTAGGAGACACTTTCAGAATATTCGCGTCTGAAGAAATGCAGTGCGACTGTGAAGTCACATCATCGGCTTTCGCTCCAATGGATACTGTGAAGATTCTGAGGGACGTGGTTACTTGTAATCCGGATATCACCGCCAAATTAATGAGCTCCTTTCTTTTCGGAACAATTACAACCGCAGCGATTTCATCAGCAATCACACTGAACTTTGTTGCCACTTTATGATCATCTGGAGGTGGGCTTCCAGTAGCAGGCTTTGGTCCGAAGATGACATGCCAATGAAGAACAACATCATCCTTGATGACGTCCGTGGATGAAACCATCTTGACCAGAATCGCCACAATATTGTCATTGAATCCAGTCATTCCATCCTGGGGCTTACAAAGCAAGGAAGTGTAGAAGAAGGGTCGAGAAGCCGATGAGACTCTGATGGTCCAGTTGGAATTCGTCGGATAGACCGTTTCTATACTCATCCGAGAATCCACCCATAGCCTAGAATTAGAAGTTGCAACGAATACAGAAGCTATGGGTACCGTATCTCCATTGACTGAGTTTCATTAGACCAGCTGTTCACATGTAGGAAGAGGGTTTGCATTGAATTCTGAGAAAACGCCTGACTAGCCGTGGAGCGGAGTGTCACAGATCTTAAAAATGGGAAAAAAACGTCGTCAAATTATATTTTCTTGCTTACACATCTGTCCCATTAGCCAACCACTCAATTTTCTGCTTGGAAACCCGTGAAGTGATCTCGACAAGATGCTGTGGCAAGTCGTGGAACCGCTGATCGCACTTTTCTGATATCGTGTAAGACACCGAGAGTACACTTGTACGGTTCTGTTCGGGAAACCAGGAGAAGGGAACCGGGACTCTAATGACACAATTCGGATCCTGCTGCTCCCGATTGTTCAAATAGCACTTTCCGAGTTCTGTGGCAGAGGTAGAAGAAGTCAGTTGGGCGTGCACACAGATACTACCAACGTGGTTGGTAAGTGTCTCATCCACAACTGCCAAAAGATCAACGTATGGTCTGACCACATCCACCTTTTCAGTTATTATTCTGACTTTCACCGCGCAGTGCAGAGGAATCTCTTCGAAGATACGGCGAGATGTGGACAAGTCTGAGGAATGCACTGTGGCAAAAAGGTTTCGAGTGCTCGGACATCCGTCTTGTATGAAAACAGATGTGAAGTTGGTGTTTTGATGGCTATGATAGAGTACAAAGGCTTCATCTGGCGGTGAGAATGTGATGTGATCCGAGCGTACGACACCGACTGAAAGTAATCAGAGTTGACTCAGTCCCATCTGGGGAATCAGGATTGTTTTTGTTTGTGCACAGAGCCCGAAAATAGAAAAAAAAGAGAGACTCATTGGTAATGAGGCTACTAATGATTCCCTGTAGGACTTACTGAAAACTATAGTCACCGTCGAGAATTGCAGGAACATTTTCAGATGAGTACGGGGGAATCAAAAACATCAAAGTGTGAGGGACAGCTTCGCTTCCAGGCCGGCTGGCTTCACCTTATCATATTTCTCAGCTGAAGCAGTCAATAGATACGCGCCGCGTCGGGCGTAAAGAAAGAGAAAAATGCGGATGGCAGCGCCTAAGTGACGACGAAAAAAGAGCAAGAGCAAATCGGAAAAAGAGTATAAACCGAGCGGAGGAAGCGCGAGACGCAGAGATCGATACGACGACTACTGCATCCGTTTTTGGTCACAGCTGCAGTGACGACGACATATGCATGAGGCTTTTTTGTGAAAAAGAAACGGCAATGTGTGACTGGAAAACATTCTTCTCATTTCATTTTTCGGCGGGGTGTGTTTTCATGGGTGAATGCTCTCGGTTTTAAATTTAAACAAAATCAGTAATTAGTTCATTTAGAAAATTGGTGTATACATTTTACAGAACATGCGAATACATATTTTTGTTCAGAAATTAAACAATTTAGGCAGCAAGTTCGAAGAGATATGCAGCAAGGACCTTCATTCCTTTCACGAAGTTTTCACGGTTGATTTTCTCGTTTTGCGAGTGAGCCATGTCGTCAGAAGCTCCAATTGGAAGAAGCATCACGGGGCTGTTAGTGAGGTTCTGGATAGTCAGGGTGACTGGAATACTTCCTCCTTCTCTGGTGAAGTCTGGCGTCATTCCGTAAACTGGAAAACAAATTCAATACACTCAAGAATCCTGTTATGAGTTACTAACCTCGTTCGATGGCGCGGGACCCAGCAGAGAAGTTGGCGTCACGGAAGTCAGCGACCCATGGCATTCCTCCGTGTCCCGATGATACTTTGAACGTGTTTGGCGACTTTCTCTTGGCCCACAGAGAGTCCAGGTAGCTGTTGACGAGCTTGTCGGTGGCTTCCGGCGTCATATGTGGGACGATACGGAGAGAAAACTTTCCGACAACCTTGGCTGGAATGACAGTCTTTGCTCCCGACTGACTGAAAGCTCCTTCGACTCCGTGAAGAGAGAGGGATGGATAACGCCAACGGTTCATCAGCAAAGTCTTTTTGCTTTCCGAGATCAGACCGTGAGATCCTGTCTCGTTCTGAAACGTTTCGACGCTGAAGTCAATCTTGTCGTAGAGATCATCTTCTTCTTTGGTCAGCGGGGCAACCAATTCAGCGATTCCAGGGATCAGAATTTGTCCATCAACAGACACCAACTGCGACATGATCCACATCAAGTCGTTCAAAGCTTCTGGGCTGGAAAAAACAAGAAGATTATGCAGTTCAGAGAAACTTGATGTCATACACAGATCCTCCATTGATTCCTGAATGCAAATCCTGGCGAGCACAGGAGATCTCAACGAAATAGTAGCAGATTCCTCTGAAAAACAACCGTCATAAGGATAAGATTACAGCAGCTCCAACCTCAATCCGTATGTGAGGCACGGCTTATTTCTTCCGAGCCAGTAGTTGTCGGAAATGCATGAGAAGGTGACATCGGAGATCTTGTCGATGTTGTTCTCGAGTCCCTGATCCAAACCTTCAGAGCTGGACTCTTCCATGCACTCCAGAACGAACTTGATGTTGATTGGCAGATCGATGCCGAGTCTCTGCAGCACCTTCAGGACTGCAATCCATGCGATGACCGGTCCCTTGTCGTCAGTCGATCCACGCCCGTAGAGTTTTCCATCAATTTCCGTTAGCTCGAATGGGTCGGTATTCCATCCGTCCTGAAAATTACTGATAAGCAAGAACTAAGAACACGTGTACACATACTTCCTTCTCGGCAGGTTGCACATCCAAGTGTCCATAAATCAATAGCGTTTTCTTCGACTTGTCGCGACCTTAATACCGATGTAAGTGTGAGAGATCAGCACGTTTGCAAGTTTGATAAGAGGTACAAAGTTTCCTAAGAACTTAGTACGTACCGAATACTCCGAAGACTGCTGGAGGCAGCGGCAATTCCTGACCAGACTGTAGTTTTTGGGTGCCCAAGTCCCACAGAGAGGTTTCCACATTGAGGGTTTTCAGTTGCTGGAAATGGTCTGGTTAGTTTTCCTTCTTGATTGCGGAGATCAAAGAACAGCACAAGTTTCTTGATAAGAAGAATGCACTTTCCTTGTGTAATTATCAGGAACTGAACTTACATCGCGAGCCCATTCGCTCATGCGGATGCAATCCCCACGTCTAGCTGGGTCAGCGGACACCGAGCGAATCGCCACGGATTCACGCAACAGGTCGATGAACTCCTCCTGATGATCATCGATGGCCCTGAAGAAGGATATAATAAATACACAGTTTCTTCCAATAGCTCTCACTTGAAAACTGCGTCGATGTTGTCCATTGTCGTTCCACGGTCTGAAAATGAAGAAATCCAAAAATAAAAACAGCCGAAGTCAAGGAAATAGCGTGGAAGAAGTTTAAAAAGAAAACCTTGTAATAATGTCAACGTTTTGCAACTTGGCCTGGAAAACGACTAATACTGTCTGGGAAATTTTGGAATTATCACTAAAGGCGTTTGTCGCTCCGCCCTATCATGCAGCCTGGGAAGCTTATACTGTGATAATGCCCTGCGAAAGAAAAGTTTGGACATTATACCGTATTTATATGATGTTTGAACTAGGTTTAACGAAAAGTTTTGGAAAATACTACTTGACTCCCGGATCATTGACTTTAATGATCAATACTAATATTCGTCAAAATGAGTAATCAGGGGGGGGGGGGGGTTTATGAGCCGAGCAGACTAGATAACTGCAGTAGTAGGCAACAGGTATGAATTTGAAGATGATGCAGAAGAAGTTATAGAAAATGAAACAGAAAATGGATCGCTCCGCTCAGTTGACGTGCTTGACGAGCACGCTAATTTGAGAATCATTCTCATTCGACGCCGGAGATTCGGATGCCGGACACATGAACAATGTCGAATAGTTCACGCAGTCGATCTGAACAACTTGAATTCAATATATTTACGGACAACCGCAACAGTCTTGATAATCCAACATCCTCAATTGGATCACCATTGATGTCGTCAACTGCGAGAAGTCTCGCCCAGTCAGAACCAGAAAGAAGGTCCAAAAGTACGATCCAACCGGTCTCTAACAACTCCGTTCTGTTATTATTAGATTCTATTGTTGAATTGTTTGTTTTTGTAGTCAATGATCTGCTGGCTAGTCGGTCAGTAATCTGAGGGGTAGTTAATGAGCATCTAGTATTAGTCAATGTCCAGGAATTCAATGGTATAGGGGGTAGTCTATGAGCATGTGGTAGTCAATGATTTTCTAATCTGACTAGGTTTTGAAAATCGATGGTTGCCACGTCATAAGAAAAATCTGCAAACACCGCGCATATGGTGACGACAAAATGCACAAACTGGCGGGTGTTTTGATTTCAGAAAGCAAAATTGAAAATCTTTTTAGAAAAAGTCTAAAAAGTCGACGGAACGGAAGAAGCTGGGTGTTTTCCGGTTAGAAAACAAGAGTGCAAAGGACCGAAAGACAGTACCGAATCAAAAAACACGCGAGGCGGTGAAGAGACGCAGACGACACGACAAGGTCAGTGCCGACGGTGTTTGTTTTTTGTTATTCTCGCTGAAGCTAGAGCCAAAGCTATTGAAGCTTCTATAAGTTTTCTCCTAGTCTTCACCAAACTGCTAATTGCACACTTGCAGGCCGTCAACAATTTCTTGCTGTAGCGAATGTATAGGAAGAACGGAAAATAGAAAACAGAAACGGAACACGACGGAGAGTGATGTCGAATGCTAGGTGAACCGACTGATAAGTGGTCAATAAACACCGTTAAACGATTTTTTAGGCCGACAGATTTTGACAACAGCATGTTCCTGGGCACGCCCCCCTGCGGTTTTTTAGATCAGGTAAAATTTAAAACTTAAAGTGAACATTGAGTACGGTACTTCTGCAGACAGAGATCAGGCTGGATGCCAGGACGAGAAGTGCCCCAGAAGAGAGTCCCAATGTGGCTAGAAAACCGGTAGTGTCGATGGAACCGGATTTCGCTGACCCTTCAGGAGCTTGTCATATGGTATACTGGCAGGATTGCATAGCTGAACTAGCAGAAGATGTTCGAGGTGGAAATCTAACCCGGTCTCAATTTAATGATTGATTAGAAAGACAGAACGCAGCTAATTCGTGCGATTTTGAGTTCATGAAACCACAAATCATCGAGTACGTCTTCACAGTCTGTGTTCGGCTGAGGTTACCAAACGAAGTTCGGTATACTGCTGCGCTCATTCTTAATATGTAAGTTTGGTTGGAACTATGTTCAATTTTAATGTTTTTTTTTCAGATACCTTCTCCGCCAACTTTGCTCTTTACATGATTTTGTTGAAAAGAAAGATTTGTCAAAACAAATGAAGCAAAAGGAGTGGGAGAATCTTGAAACTAATGTGGAACGACAGCTCCCACTGAGAATCCTCACTGCTATCCAAATCAGCAGTAAAATTCACAGTTATCATGACGTAAATTTCCAAATTTGCTTAAAATCCTAATTATAATAATGTTCCAGAGTATATCCTCTCGACAAGTTGTGAATACTCTACGAAAAATTGGTTACCCCTACACGTTATCAGCTGTCGCCTTCTCGGAACAACGAGTTTTCAAGATAATTGACTGCAAGTGAGTGGCAGAAAAGTTTTTTGAACTTATGAAGAATTCAGAATCCCAGACAGTCCTCTAGAAGCATGCGAAATGACTGTGAAAGTCTTGACTTACACTATGAACAAGCGGGATATGATAAGAGAGGAGAAATATGACGATTTATGGCAGCACATTTTGATCGTACTTGATATTTGTTATATCAACCACACGGAAGTTTATAATACATTTCTCGACAAGTGCCCTCATCTACTAGAAAGCGATTGCGAAAAACGGTAATGATTTTTCTTTTCTTGTCAGTTTATAAGCAAACTTCAGACTGATTACGGCAAAGTTCAAGTATGATGTGCTACTTCTGGCGTCCGCGACCGTCCAGACTGCTTTTGTGCTCAGTCTCGGGGACAAGCACATCAAAGTTGTAAGTTTATTCCTAAAAAATTAGCAAACCAAAAGAGTATTCACAGGCAGCTGAAATTATAAACCGTCTTCTACGTTGTGACCCCGATTATGTCGATCCTTTGAAACAGTCTATAATAGAAGTGGCGGAATCTAAAAAGGTTTGAAGATGCAGAGATATCTAAACTTATCTCACTATCTATTTACAGGAAGAAGAACTATCTGAGTGTGATGTTGGCTGAACAGAAAAAGCGATGATTCATCGCAAGCAGCATTTCTTCGGTTCTAGTGGCCGTGGTTCGTTCACTGAAAAGTTTAATGAATTTGATTATCATGTACCATTTGCTATCTTTACATAAGATTATTTCGCTTGTCTCGTGTTCCGGAAAAGGCCTACACACCACCATTGAGAAGAGTTCCTTGATGTTGGTCCTGGATTTCGCAGAAGTTTCAATGTACTCGTGCCCTGTTGCTTTTAGGCAGTTTTTCAGACGAGGAGAACGTTTCCTAGAACTCTCAACACTGAGACTGACACAATTTTGGATGACTCACTCTCCCACCAAGTCACACTTGTTTCCCACAATGATTGTTGAAGTGAAAGAGCTTTTGTTGCTGTCAATTATTCCTTTCCATCTGACCAAATGTTCCACTGCATTCTCATCTGTAATGCTGCTCTGATCTCTTCGAGTTTCCTACTTGGATGTACCAGCTAGATCTATGACAAGAAGAGCCACTCGCGCGCCTCTGATGTACGCTGGTGTAAGCTGACGGAATCTCTCCTGACCTGCAGTATCCCAAAGTTGTAGTCGAATTGACTAAATATGAATTAAATGGTAGGAAGCGCCGTATTTCGACACCTGTCCATCACTCAACTGCACTATCTTGTGCTTGAAATCGATACCGATTGTCGTCAACGGGTCAGCTTCAAACGAGTTGTCCAGGAAAGAAGTCAACAGGGCAGTCTTCCCAGCTGAAAAGGAATTGAATCGACAACTTGTTACTCCGGAACGGACCTCCGGATTCTCCGACGACGACCACCTTCACCGTTTTGATAGTGTCCATCGGAAGTGTTCGCGTGGAGGACAGAGAATATGATAGAATACAATGATGGGAGAGCGGAGAGGCGAAACTGTTATGGAATATTTATGACCGCGGCGCCCCGTTTCTAGAGGTGGTGTGCAAATTGTGAGAGAAACTGATGTGCTTCGGGAGGCGACCCGGCCGCGAAGAAAACGGCCAAGAAAGGGAAAAACAATTCTTGTTCAGCGATAATTCATATCATGAAAATGTTCTCATCTTATCGGCACGTTGCCCATAGGGTGTTGTGTAAACGGGAAGAAAATAAATAGGAAAACACAGAGTCACGTGTTACAGATTTTTAAAGCGTCAGAGATTCGGAACTGGTTTTGCTTTTCGGATAAGCTGGGCCATGAGAAGAGGACGACCGTTCTGAAACCCACTACTTACTCTCGGAAATTTTCGTTATTCTTACCTTGTACACTTGATGAAGCTTTGGAACAAGTGTCAAAGACATGTGGACCTGCGGATTCTCCAATGTGGCTGGCTCCCATCGTTGTTCCAGCTCTGCAACGTCATCTCCAGTTCCGTTCGGGTCTCTGCAACTTTTCAGTTCTGTAATCGATACAACTTCAAACTTTATGATTTGTTCTCACCCATATTTTGCGAAGTTTGTCCACAGACGAGTCGTAATGTCAATCATCTTGTAATCGCTCTCACTCCAATCGAGAGACATCACAATATGGTTTCCGACTACATAACTGATATCAGTGCAGTGTGTCGCGTCTGAAAAACTCCTCTTGATAGCGTAAATTGAATATTGGTCACCTTTGAACGGCATTTTCCATCCCAAAATTCCATAAGCTTTCGGGTTGAAGTAATCAAAAGAGTAGAAGTAGATGGGTGTTTGTGGTTGGGTCTCCAGCACGTCCAGGATGTTTTGTTGTGTTCCTACGTTCAGGAACGAATCTCCCTTGAGTTCGCAAATAGCTCGTTGCCACTGCTCTTTCGTATGGTCGGTTCCGATGTCAATAAGCTTCTCCAACGCCGCTTCCTGGTATTCTCTAGCCTTCAATGGGAACAGTCTTTCGGAGAGGATTGAGGACACTTCTTTCTGAACTGTCGTCAGTGGATGTTTGGGGTTCATTCCAAACACTAAAACAGTTACTCATAATCAACTGATGTTTTTGAAATCAGAAACTTACAGCACATGACCAATCCTTCTGACTTGGCACAACCGACCAGTCGAGGTTTCACAGGTGCCTCCTTCCTCAATTCCATGATTGGCTTGGGAATAAACAGAGTGTCGTACTTTGGACCGATCAGTAACTCCGGATCTTCTTTTGAGTCAACTGACCCAAACTGAAAGTTTCCTCGATTATTTTCTGCCGGATGAGCAGTTCTCACCTCAAGGGCAGCTCCAAACTTGTCTGCAGGAAGTTCTCGAAGCTTCTCAACCCAGTCAAATGTGTTCATACCATCAACCACTCCAATTTCCTGAGAACGAACACGACAGGCATTCAGAGGACGAGGGTGGATGGCCCAGGAGCAGCTGGCATTTCCGCCCATCGGAATTACTTTGTGGAATAGATCTAAACAAGTTTTTTTCAGGTGATACAGTCAGTTGAAGAATCGGTTACCCCTGGACACTGGAGAGATGCTCAGAAAATCAACTGAAGCTCCACCAGCCGACTGTCCCATCAAAGTGATGTTGTTAGGGTCTCCGTTGAAAAGAGCAATGTTTTCCTTAACCCAATTCAAAGCAAAGGTCATGTCGTGGAACGCAAGATTATCAGGCATAGCTGCATCTCCAGTTGTCCAGAATCCCAAAAAGCCGAGACGGTACTGAATAGTCACAACCACAACATCCTTGGTCACTAAGTGCTGACTGATGCTGAGATCTCCGTACTTGATTGCACTGTCACTGACGAAACCACCGCCGTGAATGTAGAGAAGGACGGCAAAACCTGATTCATTCTTGGGTGACCAGACAGGAGTGAACACGTTGAGTGTCAAATTGTCTTCTGATTGTGGCGCACTCTAAATTATATGTTTCCTTGCTGCAATTTCTCTGTGAACAAACTTTTGGAATAAGCATGTGATCTTTCTGAACACCTCTTGGACCAAAAGCCTTGGTTTCGCGGACCTCAGTCCATTTCTCATGCGGTTGTGGTATCTGAAGTTTAGGCATACACTTTTTCAGAGCCGTAACCATACCGCAAAACGCAACTTCCCGACTGGCGGGGCAGCATAAGGAATTCCTTGGAAAGCATCAACCTGAATATCATAACTATGTGTTTTTGTGTTCAACGAGATCCTAAGATCCTACCTGCTTCTCGCCTTCGTGGATCAGGCGACGTCCTTCGATTGGGCCATAGGTAGTTACGATTTGACGAGAAGCCGGATAGTCCTGTCCTCCTTTCGAAATAGTTGCTCCCATATCAACCTTAAACTTGTTGATTATCAGCTAATAGAGACAACAAAAATGAAAAAAAGGCGACTGTCTGGTAACAATGATAAACTGATTGAAACCGCAATGTCAACCATTTATAACGGAGACTACAAGGTACACGCATACCACACCCGTGACCAATGGGAAAGCTTTGTCAACAAGAAGTTTTGAAGTAAGGTTTGAATCGATAAGAAGTAGAAAGAGCCGTGATTAGTCAAGCAGGTGGAAAACTTGGTGCTTATTTGTGATAGAAAACACGGCTGGGGAGGGTCAGAATTTGCAACAAACACACCGACACTGCAAATAAATATTCTGCGCAAATGCGACGCAGACCGATAGAAATATGTATGTGTGATGCGGCCATCAATTTTCGATTCGCATCGCGAACACCTGGTATGTTATTAGTCATGACGTTGCCTTGTCTTTTTTTCAGTTTTGTTCCTTTTCTTTCAATGGTCCCCAGTTTCACCGTGACGATTCAACTTCTCTGGGTACTGTTGTACTTTCGGATCTGTCATTTTTTGTACTACTTACTGTTTTCCTGCCAAACAAACAGTAGAAACGTTTCCCTTCCTCCCCCACCTCTCCGAAATCTTGGCAGAGTGTCAAATAGTAGTGGAAATTGCTTTCTTACGTAGCCTGTCTTCCTCTTCCTCCAAGTTTACTCTTTCGGTATCCCGACTCTACCGTTTTCTTTCTCTTTTCCTAATTCTCTTCGTTTACAGGCATCCCTCTACCGATGCTGCTCCGCCGTCTTTTGCGGAGTTCTCTGTTTCGAGATGCTCAAGTGAAGAGCCACCCGCACACTTTTTTCTAAAAAAGTTTGTTCTTTTTATTCCGATTCCACTCCCACACACACTGCGTCTCACTTCTCGTTTCTTATCAGAATATTTACTACTGTTAAATAAACTATTATGTGAACTTTATTTATCGTTCTCTTTCTTCGCTGCAATCAGAACCAATTGAACTACAGTTGTTTTGGTATGTCACACACAGTGGTACAGTTTTGTTTGATACTAGTTCCCGAACTATGCATATGCGTCGGTTGGTCTCCTCTCTGTGTTCCTTCCGCCAATTCTCACTGTATTCACTTATCAGTCATATCTACTATATCCCTGTCTCTCAAGGATGATCGTCTAATTAAGGTCGTCGCCGCGATTCGCGCACACTACTGTACTACATTCCAAACGGTTGATAACTGCTTTCCCATGCAAAAAACTTTGGTTTCGTGTCTGTTTATAAGTTTCGATGCATAGGTGGCGATTGAGAGAAACGGTTGGGGAGAAGGAACAAACTTCTGTGCCCCGAGAAGTCTATCTTCTTTTTTCTTTTTCTTTTCGCTTCCGATTAATTGCCGACCGGTGCAAACACTCTCTTCGTTCTCGAAAACATATCCACATGTGGCTTCTACAAAATCTGCGGTGAAGTGGGCGGAGCCAAGAGTCTCCCGCCCCGTCCCACTCCCTCTCTTGCGAAATGAAGTTCAGGGACTATCTGCGGACCTTTAACCCCACGCAGTACTCTTTGACTTGTTAGAATTCTCACTGTTTCCTGATCTCTCCTGTTTTTTTCTATCTACAAAAGTGGGCACTTCTTGTAAAACACTGATCCCCACTTTACTTTAGAGTTCTCTTGTGCCAAGACCAACTGAGCGTCCACGTGGCAATCGGGAGTACAATAAATAGACCGTTTCGAGTGCGCGCATGCCTTCGTCTTCAGCTTTTCTTGGCGGGAGCAAGATTTAATGTTTGCTCCCCGCAGGTTCGCCTCTCGGACCGCTAGTGCTCATCATCATCGCATTTTCTGAGTTGCATTTCTGCTTCTTGAGTCTTTGCGCAACGCAGGAACCACCAACAAACACGCACACACAATCACATATTCGTTATGAAGCTTTTTTTCTGGTTTCCTTTTCCGTAAATGCCTTCTTGCTTCCGATTTTCGTTCCCCTCTTTCATGTGTGACCGTCTATGTATCATTCGACGACTTTCTTCCGATTCTTTACGGCTTCTTCTCCCGTCGGAATTGGAATAGGGAATATCATCGTAACCTTTTCTCCTCTCAGTTCATTCCGACTTTGAATTTATGACCATTATCTGATAGATGGGTTGCATGCTTGCTGCCTACCAAATCAAGAATCCAGGATTCATGCCCCCCGAAGTGCATTTCACGAGTGACTGAAGTTGAGGATTTGCCACAGAAAAATCGTGTGTTACAAGTGTTTACGCTCCGAATTATCGTGTCTTTGAGAGAAAAGGAGAGAGCCGCCGAAGCACCGCCATCACTCCTAAGCACTGTTTTCAAGTACATATTCCAAAACTTTGTGCTTCTTTCTCACCTTTCGATTTTTGAATCACAAAAAACCTAAACAACTGTTCTCGTGCCCCCACCTTACAATCATAATAATTTTGATGGGCGATTTGTAAAGGAACTAGTTCGTAATGGGAGTGCTATACAAGACGGTTTTACAGGACACCCCTCCCAAGCATACACAAACCAAACCCGCCTTTCTTTCCGTCGCAGGTACATCTTATTGCTGACGAGAAGAAGAGGCACCACGCCCTTCTGCGAGGCATCGATGTCCACCCTATCTCACACATTTCTCGAATGACTTTACGAGATTTCATGTTGTTTTTTCCAAATGTGTTTATCGCAGTTCATCTGGAGGGGTGGGTTGATGAATTTGATTGACCCATCGGAATCCACCCATCCATTCTGATTGGTATCATAGCCCGTGCCACACCCTTTCATGATTCACTCTGACTTTTATGTTCACTTCCAGCCAAGGTCAAAATGACCGTTTTTACTATGTCTTCTCAGCCTATTACTCACCGAATCTCATGAAACCATCACCATTCGCTTCCTTAAGTGCTTCTTCTTCCCTTCCCCTTTCTTCCATTCCGTTTTCTATACAAGGTCGGGTGATTTATGTTATCATCGACATAATTTTACATCAACAGCAACAAACAAGCTTTGATGGTTGATGGTGATTGGCATCTTATTCATTCATCTCGCTCAAAAATGCCCTCGTTTCTTCGCACCACCCGGTTTCACGTAACGGCGTTTGCTTATCACTTACAAACACACACAAAAAGTGAAAAGAGCCCTTGGAATTGATTGTACTACACCTGCCTTTCACGTTCTCTCGCTCTCGTCTCCGTTATTTACCAAACAAGCCACACTTTATGACTGTAAGCATTTTGAACTTGCCGCTTTCTCTCCGCGTCTCACTTCTACTCTCCTATTTATACTCTTTCAAGCTTTTTGGCACCTTCTCCCGTTCGTACCCAATGAACCGTAGTTTAGAAACCATAAAAGCTGGCTATCATTTGGCTGTTCCCTCTTTTCGTCTCTCGTTCCCTCCTACGATTTCGTTTTGAAAAGTCTACGCGCTTCGCACATTTGTATCAAATAATGGGTCTCTTCGAGGCTGGGCTGCGCAGCGACATTCCGATCTCTGCGTGCTATTTCGCATCAGTGGATCCTCGAAGGGATCCTCCTTTTCCAGTAAAAATTAGCATACACAGTTTCTCGGTTTCACCTTCTGAACGCACCAACTTTCACCTTCTTCAGTGCGTCTTCCATAGTCTCAAGATAGTCCTGATTCCGAAAGTAATTAGTTTTTGCATGCATTTGTCACCCGAAGATTGGGCGTTGATTGAGAACGCAAACATTGACCTCTTAGTCATACAGAATGTCTGGCAAATAAATGAAAACATTGAAATATGGTGCGTGGGGGTTCTGATTTCTTCACTTCTACTGTTCCCTCCCTCCGAGTTTTCGGTCTTGGTTCCCACATCCTTCCCCTTACGCTCATTGGTGTTTGAGAGATCCCCCTACCCTTATCGTCGTTTCCTATCTCTATCACTTCCCCTGAACCAAATACAATACCTCTCGAAAAGAAAAATCATAACTGAAAACGGTTTCCAAAACGCAACCACACCCAAATTTCTCCCCAACATACCGCACGACCTCCGGTGTCTGGGTCTCTTCGTCTCCCTATGATATTCTGTTCTGTTTCTTCTTCCCCCTATTCTAAATTATCCTCGTCGTGTCTTCACCGCGCCGAAGTTGCCGCCCGACTCTTTTTTTTCTAAACGATTGTGATTGATTCCTAAAGGATTGATCAGGATAATTGATTTTATCTATTCTCTACTTTGTTATCATTCTGCTTAACCCCAGATACCGGTTTCCTCACTCTCCCTACACCATCGCTCTGAAATTGTAGTTGTCACGTCACTTTGAATCTAGGTTCGATTCAATCTCGTCAAGTTTTTTTTCCCTGTCTGCAATTATTGCAGCAACCTCCCTGAACAATCCCCGAATCCCCCATGTCTATATTCGTTCGACAAGTTGCCCTCAAAAACGGAATAAAAACACCCTGTGTTCTATTCTATCCACATAATCTAGTATTTGATTCATTTATACACACCCCGGGTGGCTTTGTCATTGTTGCTTGCTTACACAGTTTCGCTCGTGTTCTTTTTCATTTACCGGTTTTGATAATATCACTTTGATTACGATATCTTCTTGTTTCTAGGATGGGTCTCCGTTCGAGGGGCTTCCTTCTCCTCTCCCTCGGGATATGGTATCTTCAGTTATACAGTGCAGCCGTAGCATTAAACTCTAGTAAGTTTTATCTCTTGACCAATGTGGAAACAGAAACACGTTGTGTTGATGGTCATTTCTGTAGCCCCTGAACCTATAAAAATGAATAATCCGCTTGAATGTTCAGATGTCAGAGTTAAACGCCAGAGTGGAACAGATAGTCTTCTCACAGTCGAATGGGAAGGAATACAAACTGGTGATTCCCTTCCGAAAACCACTTTGTTTCATTGAATTAATCTTCAGGAGATCACGCCGATTCGGAAGTGAAAGGATTTCTTGTAGAATACCGCCCAGAGAGAAGTGGAGAATGGCAGCTGCACCCCGGGATAATCCCATATAAGGGACCTAACCATCAGTATCGAGTCCAGGTGAATATAGGGAAATGATAAAAGTACTTTCAACTTACTCACTTTGCAGATACCAAAACTTCCGACCGGAATTTCTTATTTGGTTCGGATCAAGGTTATTGGTGACAACAATGAGGTTCTCGTGGAGACTCCTGAAATCCGAGCTCACAATGAAATTGTCTCTATCAAGTGCGAAAACGGTAAGCGTGTTACACATCTAGAGATATTACAATACAACAATTTTCGATGTCTGTAAAATATTAGAAAATCTATAATGGATCGGAGGCTAGTTGAGTATTAGAACACCAATAAAATTATCCAAATCCATGTTTATATCATTAAGGCAATTCTTTCAGATGATCTTACCGCACCACGCTATCCACAAGTTACTGAAACTGCTCAATACTCCCTTGCTATCAAATGGGACGTCCCAGACTGCGGCTCGGTTGGTGACTACCAAGTCGAGTTGACCGGAGTGTCTGCTCCTTTCGATATCCACCGTCAAACAGTCACTCAACCACATGTCTCTGTTACGAACCTTCTGCCAGGAACCTTCTACAGCGTCAAAGTTCGTGCTGTCGACCGTAGCCGCAACGTTGGCCCATGGAACTCTGAGGTTCTGGAGACCAAAACAAAGGGAGATGCCCTTCCAATTTCCAACAACATCCAACTTCTCTACCGTACTGACTCCGAACTTCGCGTCAGCTGGCAACCATACGCTAACCCTCGCCTTCAGCACTACGAGGTAAGACCAACAAGCACGGTTAATGTACTTTATTTCAACTCTTCTAGGTCACCGCTGTCGAAGTCGATGATGATTCTAGACGAGTTGAACGCCGTCGTGTTGATCCTGCCCTCAACTCGTTTGCTCTCACCGGCCTTCGCCCAAGCACCAAGTACACTATTGGAGTGATCGCTTTCGTAGATCACGAGCCAAAACAGGTGTACCAGATTGAGGCCTGGACTACATCCGGAGGAATTGAGAGCTGGGAGGAGAAGCCACAAGTTGTCGACCAAGGAAAGCAACAGTTTGCCGTGCACTGGAAACTTCCAGTTACTTCAATTACCGTCAGCAAGTTCATCTTAGAGTACAGACTACCTAACGAGACCACATGGCGCACTAGCGAGCAGAAAGGAGTTGCTGAGGGATCCGGAGACTATTCCGTTGCCCTTTCACAAATGACCGCTCCATACTACACTGTCAGAATTGTCGCGATTGATGATCAGAACAAAGTTGTCGCTCGCACTGAAGAACTGACGGTCGGAGAAGCTACCGAAAGCTCTTGCATTGGAGCAGCTGGAGTCCCAACCAACATCAGAACTTCTGAAGTCAGCTCCCAATCTATCAAGATGGAGTGGGATGTTCCAAAATGCGATGAGACGCTTGCTCCCATTGACGGATATGAGTACATCTTCTACGAAGTTTCCCAGAGTACACCACACAAAGAAGCATCCTACATTGGAAGCCCGTTTGTGGTACTCAACGGCTTGAGGCCAAACGTCGACTACATCTTCAAAGTTCGATCTAGAAGCGTGAATGGACACTCTCAATGGAGCAAGGATTCTATCATCGAGACGGTCCTTTCCGGCAGCGTATCCTCAGGTAACTAAACTTACAAAAAACGTTTTTTTTCTATCTTTCCTGTCTATTCTAACTTCTGTAACCAGGGTACTTTGTACCTCAACTTTCCTTTTAACAGACTTGGCTAACCAATATCTAAGAGTGAAGCGACAAGCTAAACATCTAATCCGAGGTTTGTATTCACTCACATCACCGTTCTCGTTTTCATACTAACCTTCAGATTCACTCAACGTTTTTAAGTTGCGCATTGTTCTCGCGCCACCCTGTTCATATCTGGTTTGGACACCGCTAACCCAACATTCACAAATAATAAGTAAATTCAAGTTTGTTCGACTTTGAGACAATATCAGAAGTGTTTTTCATAGATTGATGTACAAAGAAATCAGTTCCTCAAAATGGATTAAACTAGTTGGAGGGCCAGACCATTTTCAGTGTCCTCCCGGGATTGCTGACCCAGAGGATTACTGCTACCAGCTGAAAGGACTTTTCTATGGAGTTCATTATACTAGCAGTGTAAATTTGTTCCACTTACAAATGAGTTACTATATTTTAACAGATTTCCTACAAACTAACAAACGGAGAAGAGCTTCCGGCAAGTAACCCATTGCACTTTACTCTAGTTCAACTCGGTACTAACCTCCATTTGTGGATGAACAAACCTATTTTCTGAAACTTCAGATGGAAGTGCTACCAACGACAAGGGAATCACCATCACTCAACCGCGAATCGAACAGTCGGCTTCTCGATCAGTGGCCTACTGGTCTGTGGTCGGAGACCGCGCCAGTGTCACCGAGTACCAAGTCGACATACGATCTACCGACGAACGATCGTGGAGAGCTGTTGAACCGTCCGTTCAGAATGAGCAGACCCAATCTCATTACCGTCTTCCACTAGGACAACTCAACGTGGCCTCCACTTATCTGGTCAGAGTTCGTGCTTTGGACGCCTCTCGCTCGACTGTTGCCACATCTCCATCCGCATCTTTCTCCGTGTTGTGCCAAGGTATTGAAGAACATACATCGTACATTTTTATAACTCAACTTCAGTTCCATCTGCACCAGAGAACGTCCGCTTGGAACGTGTGTCTGAGCAACTGGTCCGTGTCTCGTGGGATGCCAGCCAGGAAAGTGGAGACTGCCAAACTTATTTCTTCATCACCGGCCAACAAAACGGCCAAACAATCAACCAGAGAGTACCAGGAGGCGAGCGCAGTGTCGAAATCGCTGGAGCTGCTCAGGGTGACTGGAGAGTTCAGGTGCTTTCCTCTACAAAGAACATCCAAGTATTCTCCGGTTTTAGGTTCGTGGAGTCAACACAGCCGGTTCCGGAACCCCATCTCGCGATGCCATCTTCTCTTCTTCTGCTCAGCAATGTGAGTTATGGAACTTTTTAAGAATTTTGATAACAGAAAAGAGAGAAATCGACAAAGCTCTCTGTATTTAAATTCTATATCTTGCCCACTCAGCTACCCGCCAAAAGCGCAGTGTTTGTGATCCGAGAACTGATTTCTGGTGCCAAGGGCAATTCTCGAACTCCCCACTCAGAGAGACCGACTCTGGTGAAGGTGCAGTTGCGTGTGCCAAAACTGTTTTTTCCACTTCTCCTCTATTTAACGTCTCCTCTCCCTCCAAACTCTCACAACCTTCTTTTTATGTTCCGAATGCCAACTAAACCTAAAATGAGTTTTGTTTGCGATACTTCTGTTGCAAATAATAATCAGTATAATAAGTTTCCCTTCCCCGCTCCTCAACAATTCCATAGTGACAACTCCGACCTAAATTTAGTAGATCCTTGCGCATGAGTTAGACTAACCAATTGATCCCTTTCAAACCTGAACGTATTTGTTTCAGCTCTTGTTTCCACACCACGAGTTCAAGCTCAAGATAATGACTTGATTGTCAAGTGGAAGAGTGAGGGAGAAGGACGCGGCGTCTACGGATACCACGTTCAGTTCCGCAGTGAGAACTCTGGATGGAAAACTTATGGACAACTTGTTCCATATGCTGGAGACAACCTCGAGTATACCCAAACTCTCACTGGACTCGAGCGTGGAAACGCGTACTTCATCCATGTTCAGGTCCTGGACCGTAACTCGTATGTAATGTACACATCCGCTCAATCCAATGCCAAGAGCAGCTGCACCAGTGAGTCATGTTTTCTTGTTTGCTTTTTCTTATTTGTTCGTATTGCAGAGCCGACCCACGCACCATCTCACTTGCAAGTTGCTTCTCCGGACGCCAGCCACGTCCGTGTTTCCTGGGCTCTCCCACCACAATCTACCTGGGGATGCTCTGACATTCAGTTTGAAATTCAGCCAGAGGAGCCACGTGGACAACCGGCTGTCGTTCTTGGAAGCCACCAAACTTCTCACATTTTCAACTCTGCTCCAAATCAGGCCTGGTCAATCAAGATCCGCGCCATCAACTCTGCGGGACACTCTGCATGGACTCCAGCTTCTCAGACCAAGACTCCACCAGGAGGAGAGCTGATCATTGGTCCAGATGTCAACTACCGTCAAGGAAAACCTATCATTTCATGGAGATCCAAAGAAAACACCAATGACCTGATTGAGTCGTTCGTGTTGGAATGGAAGGCTACCACCGAGCCAAGTTGGAGACAACATCGCAACCCTATTCCGTACAACGGATGGCAGAGACCTTACTCCGTCGATCTCGGAGAACTCCCACAAGGACACACTTATGAAGTTAGAATTGTGGCCAAGGATCCAAACAGAGGAACTGCCTACACGTCATCCATCGTTCAAGTGCAGACTCAGACTCAGTGCAAAGCTCCAAGAAGAGCTCCAGCTGACGTTCAAGTTTCCCCACTTGGACCAACCCAAATCCGTGTGCAATGGGCCCCACTTCACGAATCCGAATGGAATTGCGACCGTCTGTGGTACATTGTGAAGCACTCTACTCCGCAAAATCAAGGATTCAAGAACCTCACCAATGGAGAAAACTTCGTCGTCTTCGATTCTGACCCGTATACCCAGTGGAACTTTGAGGTTCAGGCTGCTAACCCAGCCGGAGAATCTCAATGGTCTCGGGCTCAATCTGCCCAGACCCAAGGAGTCGCTCCAGGAGCTGTTGCCAATCTCCGTGTGCAGCCAATTGGACCAGATTCCCTTCAATGTAGTTGGCAACCACCAGTCAATCCAAATGGAAGAATCACGCAGTACGAAGTCACCTATCAACTCATTTCAAGGTATGTTCGATTCATGATTATGAAACGGTCTAATTTTCAGAGGAAACTGTGATAACAACCAGGAGGCACCGCGCACTATTACTGTGAACGGACCCCACTTCACAATCACTGGACTCCATCCACACTCCAAATACAGAGTCGGTGTTGCAGCCAAGTCGAATGTTGGAGCCGGAGAGAGAGTTTCTCTTGAGATCCAAACTGACCAAGCTGCTCCAAGTGGAGCTCCACTTTACCTCCGTACAGAAGACATTCGCCCAACCGACGTGAGCATCTCGTGGCAAGCACCACCATGTCTCCAAACTAACGGAGAGATTACCGAGTACGAGTATGAAGTTACTGCTGGTGATCGTCGTCAGACCGTCCAGAAGACCACTGAGAACATCCGTGGAACTCGTGCCCGTATTGAGAATCTCCAACCACAAACTCGTTACAACGTGAAGGTTCGTGCTTATACCGCCCGTGGAGCAGGACCGTGGTCTACTGAAGTTCCATTCCAAACTTCTGCCGGACAACAGAACGTTCAAGCTCCAGGATTTGTGAAAGTCTTGCACACCGGTGCTGATAATGCTCAACTCGTCTGGCAATCTCCATACCCGAACCCAGGATACGTTGACAAGTACAAGTGCAGATATGCTCCAACTGGAACTCAACAGTACCAGGAGCGTCAATTCCCAGCTGTCTCTCCATGCCAACAACGCCAGATTGAACGCCAGAACTTGCCAGCGACTCCACCAGGATCCAGACTTCACTGCGGAAGAATTGAGAACTTGAAGCCAGAACAAACTTATGACTTTGAAGTCTCCGCCCACGTCAAGGATTCCGGATGGGGACCGTACTCTCCACCAGAAAGAACCAAGGTCACAGACTCTGCCGTTCAAGTTCTATTCGTGAAGAAGATCGGAGGATCTGAAAACTCTCTCCATATAAGCTATGATGTGAGACCAGATGACAAGAACAGAGTGACCGCCTTCAGAATAGTTGTGACACCACAAGACGGATCCCAGAGATCTCAAACTTTCAATGTGGATCGTGCTACTTATCAGTACAGAATCGACAACCTCCGACCAAGAACTACCTACAACGTCACGGTCTCCGCTGCCACACACAAGGAGATGTGCGGAGGAACCAGCGCTGTGATGACTACTGATGCTGCTGCTTTGACTGCTCTTTCTCTTGCTCCAAGAGTTGTCGCTGAGGAGCCAACTTCTATCACTATCGAATGGGAGAGCCGCAACAGAGAAGCCGGTGGATTCATCGTCGAGTACCGATTGGAGGGAGGAGCTTGGCAACAGTACAACCGTCGCATTCCGGCTCATCCATCTCAAACCACCTACACCGCTACCGTTGACGGGCTTCCAACAAACGCCGTCGTTGATCTGAGAGTTCGTGTCGTTTCTCAGCAGAACGAGCAAAGCAACCCATCCCCCGAAGTCCGTGCTAGAACCAAGTGCTCGCCACCAACTTCTCCACCACAAGGAGTTCGTGTTGATGCCCCATCCACCAATGAAGTTCGTGTTTCATGGGCTCGTCCAGCAAAGAACACATGGATGTGTGATCAGATGAACGTGGAAATCAGCTACCGCGTTGGAAACCAGCCAGAAAAAGTGCTCACTGTTCCAGGAGATCAGACTGAGTACACTTTCCCGGCTGAGCCAAACCAGAGATGGGTTGTGAAGCTTAGGGCTACCAACCAAGTCGGATCTAGCCAGTGGTCGCCGGAACAATCGATCACTACCCGCCAAGGAGCTCCAGGATCTGTCAGAGATCTCCGTGTCAAGGCACTCTCTCCAAATGAGGTCCATGTTCAATGGTTGGCTCCACTTGTTCAGAGAGGAACCATTGTTGGATACGATATCTCCTACCGCCTCAAGCATCGTCTGGCTTGCCCAGAGGAGGAGCCAAGAGATGTCAGTCGTGATTTCGTCACCGTCTACAACCACAAGGATCTGGATTACACCATCACCGGACTCCTCCCATACTCTCTCTATGAAGTTCGTGTTCGCGCGAGAACCACCGAGTTGGGTCCAGAGGAAACCAAGGAAGTTTCTACTGAACAACAGCCACCATCATCTCCACCACTCAATCTTGAGTCGACTTATGCTCTTGAGCGTTCGCTTTCCTTCCAATGGGAAGCTGTCGACTGCTCTCAACGCCACGGACACATTGTCAACTACGAGTACGAAATCCTCGGTCAGGACGATTGGGCCAAGCTGGAGAGACAGATTGCCAACACTTCTGATCTGCGTGTCACCATCGATGGACTCACCCCTTACACCAAGTACGTCATGCGTGTCAAGGCTTACAACTCGATTGGAGGAGGACCAAACACTGAAAACTTGGTAGTCATGACTGCCAAGGCCAACGCCCCGCTTCCACCACAAGATCTTGTTGTCGCCCAGGAAGGAACTGACTTCTTCATGGTTTCCTGGCTGCCACCTTACCCACCATACGGACCACACGATGCCTACAAGATCAGGCACCAGCAAATTCCTTCTGACAACTGGGTCGAAATTGAGAAGGGTGTCAAGGATCCACTTCTTCAGTGCCCTGGTGAAAGCCCGCGCTTCTGCTTCAATGCTACTGGTCTCGATTCTGGCCAACAGTTCAAGGTTCAAGTCGCTACTCGCATTGAGGGAGGAAGCTATGGTCCTTGGTCTTCCTTGGTTATTGCCAACACTCTCCAAGTTCTCCCTGATGCTCCTAGAGCCATTCATCTTATCGAGAAGACTGATCACTCTCTTCATATCAGATGGGTTCCACCAATTGATCCAAAGGGATACATCACCCAGTACCGTGTTTCTATTGTGTCACTCGACGATGTCAACGATAAGAAGAGAACGCACATCGTCAACCATCCAACACTCACCTACCTGTTCGATGATCTCAACCCGGAGACTTCCTACAACATCTCCATCTCTGCTGGAACTAAGCAAGGATTCGGAAGAGAAATCTGGACCCGCTACACTACGGATCAGTTTAACATCCCAGTTGTTGGAACAATGCCAACTGTAACTGCTGACGGAGCTTCTGCTCTTGATGTTCAATGGAACGCTGTCGTTGACCCGAAGAACCGCATTAAGGGATACATTGTGGAGATCAGAAACTCTGACACTCCTGTCTGGCAAGAAATCGGAGGAGTAACCAACCATGATGCTGTCAAGTCAACCTACTTCAAGAAGTTGACAGGACTCGACCCCGACACTTTGTACTTCGTGAGAATCAAGGTTGTGGACCAACGCCAACGTGTCGGAGTCCCATCTCCTGAAGCTCAAGGACGAACTGGATGCGCTGCCCCAACTTCGCCACCAACCAACTTGAACCTCGCTTCTCCTTCCAATGTCCAAGTCCGTGTGTCGTGGCAAGCGCCAAACCAGAACTCATGGAGATGTTCTGCTATCCGATACAAGCTCGAATACATTAACGGAACCGAGAGCAGGAAACAAATCGACTTGCCAAGCTCATCTATTGAGCATCTTTTCGATTCCAAGTCTAACACCAAATGGACTGTCCGTATTCGCACTGAAAACGACGCTGGATCCTCCGAATGGAGCAAGGAACTGCAAATCACTACTTCCGAAGGAGCTCCAGGAGCCGTCGAGGACCTAACAGCTAGACCAAAGGGACCAACTAGCATTGTCGCTAGATGGAAGCCACCACGTGATCCAAACGGAGTTATCACTGGATACACTCTGACCTACAAGTTGAAGTCAATTGGAGAATGTGGACCACGCAGTGCTGCTCCAATTGAGAAACACGTCAGAAATGAGGAGCAAACCATCGATGGACTTCTTCCGGACTCTACCTACGAGATTCATGTCGTTGCTCATACATCCCATGCTGGACCACAATCATCTGTAGTCACCGTGACCACTGAAGAAGCTGCTCCATCCGGACCACCACAAAACGTGCGTATTGGATCTATTACTTCTTCTCGAGCTGATGTTACCTGGGCTCAGCCAGAATGTGAACAACGTAACGGAAAAATCACTGATTACGAGTACGAGCTCTGGAGTATGGACACCTGGGCTGACAACAGCACTGGACACAACCCGACTGAACGTCTCAACCTTGATCAGTTGATTCCTTACACTCAATACCAGATTAGAGTACGAGCAATCAATAAGGAGGGAGACGGACCGTTCTCTGACTGGGTTCCATTCACCACCCAGCCAACCAACCCACCAGCTCCATCCGATCTTGCTGAAGAAGCCACTTTCCCACATGCTATCGAGATTTCCTGGCTTCCACCGACTCCACCACACGGAAACATTGACTTCTACAAGGTCCGATACACTCCAACCGGAGAAGCCAACTACAGAGAGATCAGAGTGGAAACCGACCGATTGGAATGCTCCGACTCAAATAAGAAGGACAGACTCTGCTACAGATTGAGTGATTTGGATCCAGAACAAGAGTACGATATCCAAGTGTCTGCTCATACTGAGGGAGGAGGCTGGTCTGATTGGTCAGATGAGCTAACTTCTAGGACCCAACAGCAGAACATCCCAGTATTGGAGAGAGAGCTGGAAGTCACTGATAAGACTTCAAACTCAATTTCTCTGAAATGGGAAGGACTTCCACAAGAGCAGGCAACCCATGTTGTTGGATACGTTCTAGAGTTCAAGTCTGAAGATGATGGAGCCGAGTGGCAAGAGTACAACGGAGTCGTGAAGCATCGTAAGGCTTCAGCCGACTACAAGATCACCGTCAAGCAACTCGAAACCGCCACTCTTTACTTCTTCCGTCTGCGTGTCGTTGGAAAGAACGACAAGCGTGGATCACCAGGACCAGAAACCAAGGAAACCACTTCTTGTGGAAAACCAGAAGAGCCGCCATCCAACCTCAAACTTGAGAGCTTGGACTTCGAGACCTTGAAGATCACATGGACTCCACCAAATGAAGATTCCTGGAGATGTGACAATGTGGAATACCTCATAGACTTTGTTAACACCACATCAAGAGGAAACTGGACTGTTAGCACTGATGCTCCTTCTGAGTTGATCATCCCAACTCAGCCTGGAACCAAGTGGGACGTCAAGATCAGAACTCAGACTGTCGAGGACACCGGAAAGCCACAAGTGAGCAAATGGAGCGATCGTGTCAGCATTACCACTCAATCACTGCCTGGTGAGATCTTTGTTACTGTTGATCCGAAGGGACCGAGAGAAGCTCTGGTCACTTGGGAGTTGCCTGACAAGGATCAGAAATGGAACTACGGAGTTGACATTACCTACAAGCTCAAGCAACTTGGAGGATGTAATGAAGTTCAAACTGGTGCAAAGGAGCCAGTTACTTTGCTTAACGTTCAAGAGAAGCAAATCCCACTTGAGAACTTGCAACCAGGATCTCTTTACGAAGTCACGGTTACACCGAGAAGACCACCATCACTTCACTCTTCCATTGTCACACCAAAAACCGTCAGAACTTTCCGTACTCAAAACGACGTACCAACCGGCTCACCACAAAACTTGCAGTCGACTGTTCGCAAGGACAGTGAACTTGGCTTCAAGTGGGATGCTCCAGACTGCCTGCAGCAAAATGGAAACATCACTCAATACGAGTTCGAGCTTGTTGGACTAGATGAGTGGAACGAGGGAACCCGCGAGGGAGTCACTCCACGTCAAAACACTCTCATCGACCAACTTCAACCTGGAAGCTTGTACCGTATCAAGGTGCGTGCTTACACTGCCGAAGGACCTGGACCATGGTCAGACTCTCTGGAAATCAGAACTACCGGAAGCGAGCTGGGACCACCAAGAGAACTCACTGCCGTCCAAACGAAGGCTACTCAGATTCAACTCACCTGGTTACCACCTTATCCAGAGAAAGCTATTGTCACCGCCTACAGAATCCGCTACAGCCCAAGAGCCGATGACTCCAACCCGACTGAAGTTGAGCTTTCCGGAGATGAACTCACTTGCACTGGATACAAGAGCTCAATCATCACAACCGCCAATCTTTGCGCCACCATCAAGGGTCTTCAGCCATCAACCACTTACCGATTCGCCGTTCAAGGACAGTCTTCTTCTGGAAACTGGGGAGAGTGGTCTTCTGATTACTTCTCTACTACAAGAAACGATGACAATGAACTTCTTGGCGGAAGCTTGAAGCTACTTTCTGCTGGGCACGATAACTTGAAGGTCAAATGGATCCCACCAGCAGTCATTGGAGAGAAGATTGATAAGTACGACGTATTCATCTCTGTCGCTTCTGTTTTGGATCAAAACCCGAAGAAGTTCGAGGTCGGAGGTCATACCACTGACTACCATTTCCGCAGCCTGGACTCGGTCACTCAGTACAACGTAACCGTGCAAGGAACATCTGAAGGAAACAAGTTGTGGTTCATTTCTTCCGTTTTCTCGACTACCGACTTTGCTGAAGGACTCCTCAACTGGCTACCAGCACCAACTGATCTTCATCTCATTGAAAAGAGTGACACGATGCTCCATGTTGACTGGGTTCCACCAGAGATCTTCGACCCAGAACAGAGAGAACTCATCACTCATCACCGTGTCACCATTGCTCCGTTTGACCCAACCACTGGAAAAACTGGTCCATCAAAGAACTATACTGTCCCATACCCTGGAAACTCCATAAAGTTTGAAGGACTTCGACCAGAGACCATCTACAATATCACAGTTCAAGCCGGAACCAACTCTGGATACGGTCACATTCTCTGGGGAACTTACAGTACCCTTGCTCCTGGACAACGTCACATTCTCAGACTTCTCAACAGAACTCCAACTACTTTGAACGTGGCTTGGGAACCAGTTTGGGGTCGTACTCACTCTGGCTACACGGTAAGTATAAAATCGATAGAACTGATAACGAATTTGTAATTTCAGCTGACCGCCCGCACTCTCTATTCTGTTTATGGAAATGTCCGTCTGCAGCAAATCAAGAGCTTTGATGTCGACGCTTCGGAAACCGAGTTTGTCATTCGTGGTCTCAATCCAAGTACCGTTTACAATGTCACTCTCACACCCAAGGATCATAACGAAGTCGCATGGGGTGCATACGCCACTTTGCCACCAGGATGGTTCGTTGTCAAGAACCTGAAGCAGTGCGACAAGACTGATTTCGCCGTTTCGATGTCTTGGGAGCCAGTTGAACTGAATATGGCATCTGACTATCAGGTCCGTTACCTTCGTCTCAAGGAGCACGATGGAATTTGGACCGAGGAAGAAGCTCGCCCGGCAAAGGAACTTTTGTGTCCTAAGGACGGATGCGGAAGACTGTGCTATCTTGTGTTCAATCTGCCGCATAACCCAACTGAATACGTCTTCCAGGTAAGTAACAAGATTTATGCTCATGATTGTATTTTTATCTTTCCAGGTTCGCGCCAAGGTTGACGGCGAGTGGAATCACTGGAAGTCGGCTCCAAAGAAGATGACCAGCAGTGAGCCACTGAACATTCGACGAAGCTGCTGCATCGTTCCACCACCATATTTCGTCGATAACATCGGTGCTCCAGGAACCTTCTGGGAAGTTGATGTGAACCCTGCTGCCACTGATAACAATGTCACTCGTTATTATGTTGTGGTTGATGAACGTGATCCACCAGGAGATACCAACTGGACCGAATTAACCGACAAGGTCACTGCCAACAAGATGAAGATCCCGTACTACGTTGCTGGTTCTTTCAACTTGGAAACTCTGCCAGAGCCAAGAAAGGTGCGCATCGGAGATGGAAGTGTGATTGGAGGATATCTGAACTACCCGCTAGTCAAAGGAAAGAAGTACAACTACGAAGTCTATACTATCTGGAACGTGACTGGTGCTCCGCTTGTCGGAAGATTGAGAGGTATGTGCTCGGCGAAGAATGCGTTTCCGTCGTAACCTAAATAATCGGACGGCATCGGCGCATAATGTGAATCAAACAATAGCAGGAGGGTCGAATCTAAATGATAACAGAAATGTGAATGCGTTTTGATTGATATTAGAGAAAGCAATGGAATGATAGCGCGAGCGCGCGTGAAAAGAGGCGAGAGACGACGGCGCGAGAAACGATTTTCGACTGGGTGTGGTTGTTCCGACGAAGCAGCTAACACAGTGTGGCCTTCACAGTCACTTCGCAACTGCAGAAACACTTACTGATTACTCTAGTATTCTGATAGTTAGTCGTGCCGCAAACATGGCAGCATTTCCAGACGGTGAGTAAATAAAAACTTTAATGTACAGATGTACGCGACTGGAGCTGGTTGTCAAACAGAATCCTCTCCAAGTGGATTCTGATTCCGATCGCTTTGTTGATCTTGCTGGGACTCGCCATCTGTTTTGTGTATTACTGCTGCAATGAGTTAGTACAAAAGCACGGCGTTTTCCTCCCACCAAAACTTCTTTTCTTCTTTCATTTCCCTGCATGACTGCCCTGATTACCATCTAACACGTTTTCAGCCTCGCCGTACATCACTTCTTCATGGCCATGGTGGTGGCTCCTTTGGGTGCTACTTGCGGCCCTTCTACTCACTCTTCTCTGCTGTTGCATTCCTTGGTGTCTCCAACGGTTTACCCATTTTCTCACATTTCTAATTCTTCTAGAGTGTTTTAACTCTGAGATTGTCGAAGAACTGGTGCAACTTGTTTATTTTTCAGTCGGTACCGCTCAAGAAAAGAGCACAGCAGACTTGTGACAAATGGACAACATGCTCCACTCCTGGAAGAGCAAAAGGCTGGTATGAACGAGAACATGCGCCAGCTTGAAACACGTTTGGACAAAATGAGAGGAGCTATTGATGGAAGAGGTAATCTTTGGTTATTTATTTCTTTCACTGAAACATCGGAAGTTCGATGATATCGACTTTCGATTAGGTTTTGGGTGTGGTGTTTTGTGTGGTCGTCGAGAGGTTGATTAATGATGATGAGATGGACGCAGACACACCCTCATGATTCGGACAACTGACATGAAATTGGCAAAATTTCAGCTCGTGGAGATTTCGAGGATGGTTACATGAAAGGATACAAGGATGCCAACAAGCTGGGAAGTGCTCACGCCGCTCGCAGACGCCTTGAAGACGACTACGGAACTAGAGACGACCGTTTCCACGAGGGATATGTTAAGGGTCTGAAGGACGCTGGTATGACTGGAATGACCACTTCCATGCACAACTTGGCGCAAAGAACCGGAGGAGGCTACTCAGCCGGATTCGCTCAAGGTTACAAAGACGGAAACTCGGGCATCTTCGGAGACCGAGTTACGCCGTCCTTGATTTCTCGATTGGATGAACAGTACGCTGGTCAAGAAGACTTCAAGCAAGGATACGTGGACGGATTCAAAGAGGGAGCATCCAGCCGTGTCGGAGAAAGATCTCGTTTCGAAGACTCGCGACGACTGCAACAGTCTTTGACGGAGCTCACCGAGAGGCTGACTTCTCTTGAGAAGACCAAGGGAGATGAGATCCATTCCACCAAGATCTATCATGTTTGTAAGTCAAAAACAATTTTTTAAATAGATGCCAATTTGATTTTTCCAGATAACCAACAGCCAGAGGGCGCCGCCTTCACCTCGACCGGTCAACAGCTGGCTCAAGAACTGGAGGAGATCGGAAGCACATCCCGACGCAGCACTCTAAGAAGACACTACACTGTACGTTACCATATATTTGTTTATTTGTGAACTTCTCTTTTACAGCCTGGAGACTACTTGAAGCAAGACGCTGAAGAAGGATACAACTCCTTAAGCAGAAACCGAAGATCATTATCTGCTTCTGCTTTGGCAGCTAACAAAGGTTAGTTTTTATTAATCAAAAAGCATCCAAAAGCATGAGTAGTTCTGCAACTCTTGACAACTAAAGGAGTGTTCTTTATCTAAACCTAACAATGCATTATAGAAGCAACCCATCAATCCTCTTCTTACCTGCAAACCGGAGGCACTCTGAGCCGTTCTCGTCATCACATGTCGCATGCCGGATCCTCGTACCTCTCCAGAGCAGCTCAGGATGCTCAGTCCGGAACGGATACCTATGCGAAGCGCTACAACTATCGGTCAAGATCCGATGTTGGCAGCCCACGTCGGTATGCCAGTCAGACGCTTCTTGATGGATCCAGGCCAGGTCCATCGACTCCTCATGCAAGACGTGATGCACTCCACACTCTCCAAAAGGAACTCGACACCTTGAGTCGTTCTCCTGAAGTGCGGGGATCCACTCCACGCGGTGCCACGTCTGCTGGCTATGGTTCTGATACCAACGCCTACGACACTGTCAGATCAAGGGCGCGTGGATACTCGAACTATGATTATGGTTTGTTTTTTGATTCCCGCATCTTGTGTGCTTTTCAGAATTATCCTCAATAACCATGGCATGACATAACTTTCCAGATACCTTCCAATCTTCGCGAAACGTCACCCAAACTCAAACCAGCGGTGCGGCTGCTACCCAGGCTGGAGGAGCCACTTCTTCTGCATTTGCCTCCCAGACCACCACTCCACGTTCGTAACCTACTGAGATATAAGTGCATGGAGTTCCTTCCTAATGCGCTATTCTAAATATCATCATGTGTTCTTCTAATGCACAAATTTCAGATGAAAAGTCGGGAAAGTGGGCCGAACAGCTGATCGACCTTGTTTCCGAACCACTTGACACTACCATTGCCCGTATTAATAACTATACCTCATCATCTAACGGTGGGAAGAATAGACCTTGATCATTCTTGGACTGAATTGTTACAGATCGTGGACAAGGAGACGTAGTAGAAGAAAAGTATCATAGAACTTACAAAGAGGAACATTCGAGTCGCTGAAAAAACTGCCTTTAGCTTTTGATGTCATTTTGTTTCGGTGCTTACTTTTTCATTAGGAATCAATCGTGTACTCATACCATTTTCAACTTTTGTAGTTATCCACTGCTTACTCGAGTGGACCCAACACGAATTGATTTGCATATAATCACTTACTCTTTTATGTATATGTTTATCAATATCTTTCTCATTTTGGTGCTAGAATCTACCCATATCCCTCTCAACCCGTCCTGCTCAAACTAAGGTAAAACTTCAAAACACTCTTCTTCACTGCCAAATACTTCCGTTTGTTTGTTTCTGATTTCTCTGGAATTCAATGAACATATTTTATGATCACAGTTTTATTGCAGTTGTTGCGAAAGTGAAAAGACCATGGAAATTATTACCTCGAAGAAAGTCAGAAAGTATTGCACAGAACAAAGAAAACTTGTAAAATCCCACCACATATACAGAAAAGAACAGGAGGAGAAGAGATCAAGTACATACACCAGGGATACTTGTTTTGAGAAAGTGATTGGAAAGATGCTAGAAGGGGTCTGAACAGTTCAGATTATTAGAATTGGAAAATCAACTAATTGAATATTGAGTAAGCGGTCATTCTTCTCATAGAAACATGAATAAGTATGAGGGTCTGAGACAGTAGTGAAGAACGAAGGCTCGGAAGAAGTTCAAAATGTTGAAATGTGAGGTGAATTAGACTGCTGAGGAATCTTACAAACATACAGTTTCCGCTACAGATTTGAGATTTCGGGAAGGGTAAACTCGTATTACACCGATTGATATGAAATATGGAACTGTGCTACCATTGCACAGGAAGGGGTTCGAAGATCGTGGAAGATAAGGATGCGTGATGACGTCAATACCGTACAGAAACGAATGTGGTTATTCTAGATGAGAGGTTCCTAAGACAGCTAGCAGAGAAGCAACTATGAACAGTACCGGCAGTTCAGTTGAGATACTCCATGAAGAAATTTTCGAAAAAATCATCGTCAAAGTATTCTGGATCTGAAAAGTTGAAGGTTCAGAATATTAGGATCACTTATTTCTCACCGAACACAGTTGCCGATTTCTTCTTTTTCTCAAGCTGTTCAGCATGCCGGAGCATCCGCTTTACCGAGAGCCTCGGGCTGCCGAACGTGTTCATCTCTTGACTCACTCCTCTGAACTCTTTCTCGGTGGAGTCCGTTGCTTGGTAGTTGGGACCAGCCCGCCACATGTGCAATCCAGCGAGGAAATTACAGACAATTTCGGCTGAAAAATTCAATTTGAGAAATCTTCGTGACAATTGAGATGTTGGAGGGCCCAGAGACTATTAACATGAGCACATCTCTGACTGAACTCACTGTACTTCTTGGCCTGTGCCTCAGTGAGCTGCAAGTTTTTTTGAAGCTTCTCTTCGGCAATGCTGCGAATGTTTGAATTGTTCGACGAGCACTTTGGAATTTTGGTGTCTGGAATTTAAGATTGTAACCACCGTTTCCGTCTTCCCGCAAGTTGGAAAAGATAAGATCTTAAGTGACATGAAAATTGGACGTAGACTAGTTTGTAAATATCTTTTCGCGCATCGTTATTCACCACGTCATCAACGGACGGTTACCGTACTGGCAATGCTTTTTTTGAACTAGGAAGAGAAGAGATATCAAACCTACCAAACTATGTATCTATTGTTTACGGGAATGTTTTTGATCTATACATTAGCGAGCGCGCGGTGTTCGCGTTCGCGCAAAACAAAGAGGCACGAGGTGAGTCACGAGGCATATCCACTAATTTTTTACTTCCGCGTTTTTTGGAACTTTTATGTAAATTACTCACTTTTCAAAATTTTTTTGCCTGTCCGCGAGGTAGTGATCGGTCCAACACTGTCTGAAAAGAGGTAATTGTGAAATAAGTTAGACCGGATACTGGCTCACTGTTGTTAGGGACGGATCCATTATGCGCGTCGACAATTTCACTCATGAGCCAGACGTAAAGACAGAAGTTTGAGGATCCTCCTGTAATTCTCACAGTTAAGAACGTCAACTTTCTCCAAAATAGTACCAAAGTTCCAAATTACTCCACATTTGTCGTCCACATCGAGGGTGATCTCATCCAGGGGAACATTTTTGTAGTAAGGATACATCAGAGCATCGCTTTTCCGGGAGTGACCTAGTCCAAGGGAATGGCCAATTTCATGGGCCAACACATACGGAAAGAATCGTTTCCCCGGTACAATGGCGTCGACATCGGTTTCCCAAGTCTCAGAATCGTCAAAGTGAATATCACCGTTTAACGGGAACGCGTAGCCGGGGAAAAACGTGTGTGCGAGAACGTTCTCCTTGCGATTGTGATTGTTCGCATCAATCTTTCCGTTCGGTCCATCAAACTGCAAGTTGAGAGACTGTTGTCCACGCTCCATGAAATCCAAAACTCACATCGTAGTCATCTCCGTGCTCGCCCTCGGCCCATAGAATATTGATATCAGCGTCTTCTTTGGATCCAGCTTCCACGAAAGACAGTGAAATCTTCTTTTCGTTTTTTACGAAGCTCTGTGAGCTCCACAACTCGAAGGCTTTCTTGACCACTTTGCGGGTTTCAACTCTATCGATGTCGTTAGTGTAGTCGGAGATGAACCACTTGAGAACGAGTCCATGACTTCCACTGAAGTGCTTCAAGTCCCATTTAGCCTGCTTGGATAGAGCTAAAAAATGATGGTCCAAGAAGAGTTTTTTGATTTCAACTCACAGAAGCGTTTTGACCGCCCTCCCTTGTGTTGAACGTCTTTTTGAGCACACCTGGGTTGAGAAGCTGCTTCTACCGTAGCGCTGTCCACTTCCCCGGTTTGTTCGACTTCAAGAACCTCCTGAAGGAACACGTTTATATTGAGGGAATGGAAGGTGGTAGCACACTTGGAAGAACTTGAGAGCATGCCGGAACTCTTGTGAAGATGAGTGACCTCTGAGGTATCCATGTTCCTCCATTTGACCCTGAAAACATACACTGTTGAAATTCAAAAAGTGTCAGACATTTTTCGGCACCGCCATTGACCTACATGGCGAACCGCTAAGCAGTTTTTTCGTGGTCGCTGTTATTGCGCTATCCATCATTTCTACGAGATTCGATCTTCTTCTCTAGACTCAAAACTAGGCCGTTTTTCGATGTGATCATTGGCGAATTTCTTGGGAGTAATCAAGATGATATATATTCGGGGAAAACAGTTCCAAAGGACAGCTAGGATGAATGCCGGCGCATAGGTCAGAAGTGAAACGCACTTTCAAAATCGATAGATTCGACGCGGGGGTCGAAAGAAGAACAGATTTCCGGTAGACGTAGACGGTTGCCGTTTTGCGCTACCTCCCATATCTTTTTCTCTTCACTTTTCTCTCAGTTTCACTGCCTATTTCGTTGCTTGCAGTTGCGTCGGGAAGTACGTCAGACCTAGAGTGAAACGTTCTAGTTCGACGTCAGTGCCCTCTTGATTCGGCAACATAAAAGTGAAAAGATACTGGGTGATAAAGACTGGGAGATCTCGAAGGATACTCCCTATACCAGCTTTCAAATTTCCATCAAAGCTTTGTTTGCTTGTCTAGATCCTATTTATCATGAGAAAAGGTGTTCAGCCATCTAGAGGTTAGTGAAAGGGTATGATCGGCTGACCATTCATGTGCAAATACGACTGACTGTGTACTTTCCACAACGTTAACTTTTTGATCTACTCTCTTTCTCTCTATAGTAAATGTGAAAAGTGTGCAAAGCCAGTTTTTCTTCAGTTATAAGGATAGTTGAGACGGGTATCGAGAAGAAGATCGATACTTCTCTAGGGGCTGATAGGTCGCCATGTCTTCTAATGTTGATAATTTTTCATTTTCTTTCAATTTGCAATTTCTATATCTTGCCGCGCTGTTTGCCTCACTTTCCAAACTTCTCTGGGTTACGGTACTCACCTTGATGAAGAGATATGCTTCATCTGTTTCGTCCGGCGTACTGACTTCGAAGGCTTCCTCTAAACTTCCAGAACTGCTCGAGCGCATTGAGTGTGTTCGGTGGGGTGCGGTGTGAATGAAAGTGAATAGAGATAGAATGAAATAAATATGGGGTAGTGTGGGAGTTGAAGATAGGGGGTGCCCGTTTGGTGACCATTTTGTCATTATAACACTCCGGATCCGGCAACCAGGAAAGAGGTGGTCTGTAACTGGAGAATCCTCGGATCAAGATTGGGAGGGAGCGAGGGCCAAACGACGACAACCCTACACAGCCGACAGCCGAAAAGCAAGGGGCGAGTGCGTTGAGCGGACAGCCGTCTGCCGTCAGTAGGCGTGGCCTAAAGATGATGGAGGAGCGGCGACAACTGTGGCGGCAACTTAGATGGCGGTTTTGACTGTGGACAACTAGTCACAAAAGCATGTTTAGAAGCTGGCTCGGGTCGCGATGTGTCACTCAAACATTCACCTTCTTTGGTGACCCGAAACCGTACAGCGCGCCGCCGGAGTTTCCGACTTTTGCGACAAATTTCCGTTCTTGACGAACAGGTGGCTGTCACACACTTCTCACACTTCTCCGTTATCAATCAAAAAAAACTCATAAATAACGTTCCTGATAGTGGACAGAAAGATCAAGAAGACATGCCTTTGTAGGGTGGCCGCTTTATGGGGAAAGTACAGTATTTTTGCGCATCCGAAAAGGTCAATCAGTGTTGAATTCGAGACTGTCCTAGAACTATCCCCGATCATGGCGAATCTGACTGGTTCTTTGAACAGCTATAGCGTATCTTGCTTTATATGCGCCACTATTCAATGTTCAGCCTAGAATGAGCAAATTGCTGAAAACTGACGAACCTCTCTTCAGAGGTTTATAGAAACTGTGTACTGATTTGGCTTATCTTCCGCCCATGGCAAATACCTTTATATGCACACTGATCTCAGGGGCACCTCTGATCTCCAGTCAGTGAATAAACATACTTGAATCTCTAGATGAGCTCTTCCTCTTCATCCTCAACACATAAATATGATCATTTTGTTTTCGTCCCCCCGCTCTTCAGGAGCTGCTTATTCAGTGCAATGCATAATGGTGTCAGCTTGAAGTTACTGTATCCACCAAAGTGTCAAAAGTAGGATAGGCACACGTGTCTCCAAGATGAACTATCTCTGGGGCACTGATCACGTCGAACGATTAGATGGAGACGTGCGACTGGAGGAAGAGTAGTGATTCGACACAGTCAAAGATAGTGATCTAAGTGTACTTGTCGAGAAAACATTTCCCACTGTGGGGCTAGCAGAAAAGTGCATGGAATCGGCAACGATGGATGTCGAAAATTGGGTGCGGGTATGAGATATCAGCGCCGTTGCGGCGCTTCCGAGAAATTCGGTGAAAGTAGGGTATCAGCAACTACTGTTGGAAAGTTCTCTCAATACACGATTTCTCCTTTTGGCGAAAGGAAAATCCGAATGTGTTTTGGCTTCAAAAAGCAGACTACCCAAGAAGGCATTTGCCCGCTACTTCCCGCTTCAATGAAAGTACTGTTAACTTTGGAATCTAATTTTAAATGAGAGCTTATCGCGGTAGACTCCAATATCTAACTTTTATTCTGAAAATAAAAATGTGAACTGGAACTAGAAAATGATCGGAATGATGATGGAGAAGTGCTTTAGACCCATCCTTCGGGCGGGTTCCATCCGTACTTGGTCAGGACCTTGTTGGTGAGCTTGATGTACTCCCGGATTGCTTCGATTTGAGTCTTGCCGCTGTGCTTCTTCCAGTACTGACTACACTTGAGAGCCGTGTTACCGTCTGATTCCAAGAAGTACAGTGGAAATGCGCAGAAGTTTGCGACCTACCGTAATCTCCGACCGTCGCTTGCATGTAAAGAGCATTAAGCTCCTCTAGCTTCTCAGTAGGAACTTCAAAATCACCATGCTTACCCTTGTACCCAGCGCGACTCATCTTGTCAACAGCATTGGCAAAATCCTGGAATGTTCCTAGGTATGTACAGTATGCTTACTCCCTTGCCTTGAGTCTCCATGCGTCACGGTCTTCCTTGTGTCTCTTCTCCCAATACATCTTGAACTCCAGGCCGCGTTGACGTGCTTCCGTTTCTTCTCGCTTCCACGATTCCCATCTGAACAATCGAGACTCGTGAGAAACCAGTTATGATACCAGAAATCACGCACCGAATCGTTTGCTTTCTAGCTTCCTCGAGTTTCTTACTATCGTAATCCATTCTCGGCGACCTAGATAGCCCAATCAGCTGATCAGAATTAGAAAGAAAACGAGATGATGACTGGGAGAAGCAGTCAAGGGTCAAGGATAATCAGTGAAGGGGAAAACAGAAAAGATACGTTATCAATTTCACCCAGACCGTTCAATTGTTCGTCGGGCGGAACGCGATTTATTGTTATGGACTATAGAGGGCCACTATTTATAGTCTTTATTATTGACTGAAATTATAAGAGGAGAGCGAAAGAAGGAAAACGGAGCCAATTGGCTCCAAATAAGGCAAATCGACATCGGAAAATGAGAATAATAAAGATTGAGTTCATTTTCTAGATCGGCAAACACAGTTCCAATACAATTAAATTCGAAACTTGGTGGTTTCGGTTTTGGATGACTGGAAAGCACAGAAAAAGATGAATCAATTTAATTAACCGTATTAAACAAAGTTTGAAAAAAAAAAAGTAAAAATTTGTACTGATTGGAATCAGACCATGTCGGCAACGTTGTCGTCGAACGGCATACTCGATCCAGTACTCAGCTCTTCGTTGGCCAGGTCATCCTCCGCTCTTTTTGCAAGATCAATAGTTTTTTTCATCTGAAAGGAGCACAGATACGAAGTACTTGCATATTTCTGTCACTTACATCCTCCAGCTTCTTTGTGAAGTTCAAAGCTCGCTTTTTAGTCTTAGATCTCTGTTTATCGGCGGTTCTCATGTCTCCAAAGATGCTGTTCTTCGTTTCACGTGAAATCCCCGAGTCCATTTTGAAAAGGGTGATGAAGACACCTCCTGGAGTGCGACGACGGCTTCCATCGGCGGTCTGACAGTGTTCTGTTGCAATATTGCAAACACTACTTAACGACAAACCTTCATTCCTCCGCCTTGTTCAATTTCTTTAGTCTCATCGAAAATTTTCAAAGCAGGATCGCGTCCAATAGCATTCACGATCTTCTTTATAGTATCCGGATCTTTCTCACCAAGAGCAACAGCGAGTTGATTTCCAAGCTGGAAAAGAAAATAAAACTCATGAAATATGTGAACACTCACTTGTTCGGAGTCCAGTGTCTCGTCAAATTGGGTGGCGACCATAGTCTCTAGGGAGAATTCAGCAGCCATGAGTTGAGAAGTTTTCTGTAAAAACCTTGTGTTTGAAATCTCTGAACAACTTGATGTGTAAACCTTGAATGGAGCAGGCTTTCTGGGCTCTCTTTCGGAAGCACTGGAATCCAGGAATTTCTTGCTGGCGCCCTTGGCTCCCCACCAACCGTCTCCTTGTCCTTCATCTGCTGGTTGAAGCTTTGGTTCGTTCGTCTTAACTCCAAAGTGTTCGGTCAGAGCGTCAGCAGCATCACCAAACAGGTCATCACTGGCAGGAGTGACGAGAACCACTGGCTTCTGCAAAGTCATAAAAATTCTTGATAGGGATCTAATTTTAAGCAAACATTTGTTTCGGACTCCTCTACTTTCTTCTTTGACTGTTTTCGCTGGAAATCCGATTGTGGCATCACATAAGACTCGGGTCCTCGCGACACATTTGGTTGCTTCCTACTCGTTCTATCCAGATTAATTTTCGATCCCTTCTCCAGCAACTGTTCTTCCAGGAGCATGTCAGACCAGAGATTTCTGGGTTTCTTAGATGGGTCCTAAAGATTCATATTAAAATGAAACAACACAACTGTTTTCAATTCCTACGGCTTTCAATTCATTGTCATCGTCACGATTGATTGGGAGCTTCTCATCGTCAGAGTCACAGTCCGAGTCGTGGCGCCGCTTGCGGAAAGCCATGCCCTGAACATTGATTAGAGAGTTGATTTGCTCATTCAAACAGTTTGAGAAATTGAAAAAGGATAAGAAACCTTCCAAAACATCGATCACAATGTACTTCACTTAAAATTTATTTACACAAAACCGTATTTATGAACAAATGAGATCATCAGCCTATCCTTTGTTATGTGTGTTTCCCCATCCGCGCCGATGATCATCCTTGTATTCATCCCATCGCATCGCTTTATTTCTCGCTGCATCATCATCTTCCTCTTCGGATTCCAAATGAGCTCTACAACAGCAATCATACTTATTTTCGAAACTTATAATCAGCAACTTACACTTGCTGAGGCGCTGAAGATTGAGGTGCATTCTGACCACCACAGCCGAATTTCTGATGATACCATTCATCCACGGTCATGGCTGGAATTGATGGGTATCCAAGGCCAAATACTTCTTTCTGTTGAGCATCTCTTGTGATGACAAAAGGCTTGAGGTTAGGAACGCTGTTCATGGGCGGGGGAGGTGGGGGAGCTTGCCCCGAGTGACGCTCTGCCATCATTTTGAGAAGTGGCAGCTCTTCTGAAAATAGGGCTGACTTTCATATATTATCTTTCACACTTACCTTCAATTGATTGCAGTTCTTCGTAAGCTCGTTCACACCAATAGAGAATCTGTGTTATGTACAAATCTCTCAGGCTTTGATCATCAATAGTGACAGCTTCCAGTTGTCTCTTGATGCTCAATTCCGTCTTTTTCAGTTCTTGTTTCTTTTTGTGACGCTCCAGCTTCAATTTTCGAACTTCTTCAGCAGGAAGTTTCGGTTTGGCAGCAGTTTTCTTGTCTTCATAATCTTCATCGTCCCAAGGAAGTCTGGTAGTAATCAGACACAAATTCCTGAGCCTCTCTAAATAATTTCGAAGATAAACTTTCGCTTTCCTCAGCTCGTCGAGTTTCTCAGTTGGTTCAACCATCATATTCTGATGAAAAAATCCCAGAAAACAGGGAACCATCAGAAAAGGCAGCGAGGTCGTCGGAACATCTTCAATCTAAAGTCAGTTATATAGTTGTTAGAACTTGTCTATATCACATACCTGCTCGTTCGAGGAGAATAATCCAAGTTGATTAACAGTTTTAGTCAGTTCGTGAAGCTTCCCGATGCCGCTTTTGATGCGAATTTGCAACTCTTTCGTTGAAAATCGACCTTCTTCAATATCGGTCACCAGCGTCCTAGTTGGCTCAAAAAGGGCGTTCAGGGAAAGTTCTTCATCGGTTATTTCTGACATTTACTGAAATTTTTAATTTATTCGGCGGAAAGTGGCGAAAAGTGGCGGAAACGGAGAAGAATCTGGCAAAAAATAGACGAAAAAAGTTTTGAAACGAGAAAACGGGGTCTAGTGCAAGCACACTGCCGCAATGTTGCGGACGGTACGGTCAGAGTTTTCTAGGCCACGCACTCGCTCATTGAAGCGGAGCGGCATACTGTAGCTATCAGCATTTCCTGCTCAAAAAATGAGCTCATTCTTTCTATCAACATCCATGGTCATGTTTGATCTCCAGAAATGGTGAATTATTTGGGTTTTAGCGAGAAGCCGAAAAAAAAGACCGAAAACCGCCAAAGAACGAGAAATTGCAATAATAGTTTTTTCATAATGCCAGATAAGTATTTATTCAGAGAAATTAGAAAGTATAAAAATTATGCTGGATAGCTTCAGTAAACAGTCCCAATCTCGTATCTTTTGTCTGGGTAGCACCGGGCAAGACATTTCTTCGAAAAACAACAGACATTATCTTTTGGGAATTCAGAGAAGCTGCACGATCCTGGGAGAGAGCAACATGCTGACTTGAAAGCGGTGTCTGGAAACAAAAAAATCATATTCTGTTCACTGTAGTTCTCATAAATATTTGTAATTCTCACAGTTTTCAATGGTACAAGGCTTCGACTCTGATCCATACTTGCAGAATAGGTTCAAATATTTTTCAAAGTTGTTACATCCTGAAGCAAAAGCTACTGAAAACAGGAACAGCACCAAGAACAGACGCATTTTCGCGAAATAACCTCAAAACTGAAGCATGTTGAAGGAAAGAAAGTTGAGAACAGCTGTCTTCTCTTGGTTGTTGTTGTTTCCGGAAGTGTCTTGAGCTTTGACTTTCAAGTTGTCTTATCACTTGCATCGAAAATCGTTTGACTTTCGATGTTTTGAATACCTTGCGAGAATAATTTATGAATAAAAATATGAAAATAACAACTTAGTAAACAATTCAAAATGAGAAACAGGAAAAAAATATCAGACAAACATGCTTTGTCTGTCTAAGAAGTTTTGAGAATGTTGTTAACTGCTTGACTGCGCATATCACGTGTGTGAGCTGAGTCAACCTGTGAAAAATGATTAAAAAGCCTAAAGTAATTCCTTTCTTACCAACAACAACGGCTTTAGGGCAGAGCGTAGCGAGTTGAACAATTCCGGAAAGATTAACTCTTGCTGGGCTAGAAGTTGCTTAATCCGATGGCGTTCTGTCGCTTGGTTGAAACAAGCGGGACAATTCTCTGCCACAATCGGGAGCTCTGAAAATTTCTATCTGAAACAGCGACACAGGTCCGCATCATACTTTTTTCCTCTGCGAAACTTCGAAGGGCTTTTTCTCTAACCATAACCAGCGGTCGGATTACTCGTAGGACACCGTCTCTGCAAACAATTTTGACGAATGTAGGTTTATTGAGTAGGAGCTTACTTGGTGGTATATTGTGCTTTCATTGTGCTCAAGTTACCATTCTGGAAAGCAGCGATGAAGAAACTCTCAGCCAGGTCGTCAAGGTGCTGTCCCATTGCAAGTACATTCCAGCCATGAGCTTGTGCTGCAGCTGCTAGTCGTCCTCTTTTCATGCGACTACAGAATGCGCAAATGGATCGGAGCCCTTGAGTTTTCTTTGCTGCACCGATAATATCTTGTTCTTCATAGAAATAATTGATGTTCAGCTTTCGGCAGTACTCAATCAGAGGTCTTGGATTGTATTCCGATGATCCTGGATCAACTGTGATCGCTCCCAATTCGAAGGAAGTACTGTAAAGAAAGCTGAAATCAACTCGTAAACTTGCTCTACCAACCTTCTCGCTTTGTTACATCGTACTTGATAGTATCTGAGAATGTGCAGCAACGAAAGTGAATCCTTCCCTCCGGATAGACAGACAAGAATCTTGTCACCATTCTGGAAACAGATATAACATGGTAAAAACTGTGAACAGTATGTGCTTACTCTAATCATCTTCAACTGATGAATGACGTCTGTTACTTTTTTGTACATATCCAAAGGTGGGATATGCCACTCCAGACGTGACTCCTCCTCTTTAGTTATAAAAGTTGGGCTCACAACAACTCTTTTGCTCCAGTCTTCCATTGTTTTAGCTTCTGTTGCTTCGTTCTCATCAAGACCCAACTCATCGGAATCCTCCTTCTTTTTAGAGCTTTCATCACATTTCATCAAACAAATCACATCATCACAAAGAACTTCGCAGGCTGACCCTGTTTCGGACAACGCATTCGCTAGATGACTCGGCTCAAAAACAGTTTTCCCCGGTTCTTCATCTGAAACTTAGTTTTTGAATTCTAAAAACAGCCTTGATCATTGACAAGTACCAAGTTCTATCTTTCGATCAGAGTAGTGTTTGGGAACAATCGGACAAGGCGGAAATGGGAACGAACGCCCAGCTCGGTATTCTGCCACCTATAATTTGAAAAATATCTTTTAATCATTCAGAGAATTATGGAACCTCAATTGGTAGAATGAACCAGCGAAGATCGTAATACTCAGATCCAATAGCAACTCGACCATCTGGCGTTTTTAGCAAATCCATGTTCTCTGCCGACTCAACTGCCAACGTTTCTGCAGTTGTCAGACAGTCTTCCAAGAGTAGTGGTTTCGATACTTCCATGGGCTTCATTTTCAGTCCTGTACTCGTAAACTGAACATGGCCCAACCATCTCCTTCCATGAAACACTCTTTGATTCTTGTGATGCCATTCCCCCGTTTCACAATTGACTTGGTACTGAAATGATATTCACATTTCAGTTGATAAAAGCGTAGTGGAGATACCAAATGGAGAAAGTCGACAGCATGTTCGGCGATGAAGTTGATGGCAGAAATAATGCTTTCTACTTTTTCCGAAGTGAAGTAGTATGGGAATGAAATCCTCGTGAATCCCGGTCTCAAAAACTCTTGTTGAGAGTATTCTGCTTGTCGTCGTAAATGTGTACGATCAAGGTTGCCTGGTTCCCGAATGGCGTTAGCATATTGTTTGGAGAGCTGAAATACTGTGGATGAACAAGTGTTATTTAGGCCACAAACCTCTTCGTCAATACCGAGTAGCTTCTGAGCGTACGGTCCGGCACACATGCAACCAGCTCTTGTTTGAATGCCGAACAGGTCGTTGAGAAGTACGGAGATGTAATTGTGGTGGAAGAACAACTGACTTTTTACGTCTCGAACGAGGAAAGAGAACACGGGGATGCGATGCTCAAAGGTATGAGAGCCCAGGAGTACCACGTTCTTCATGGACTGGAATGCTAAAAGAACATTCTTCGAAATTTTGCTCTCCAACGCTTCTATCATCTTTTCTCCAACAGCTCTTTTCATTTTTGCTGCCAGGGCGAGTCTAACTGCACCAACAGCGTCCGCAGTTCCACCTTCTTCTCGATGCTCTACTTCTTTTAAATACCACTCGTCGTTTTGTGTAACCTAAGAACAGTTTTAAAAAGCATTCGAAAAATGGAAGCAAACGCACAAAGAAAACTGTTCCTCCACCGATTCTTTTAGGAGTTGTCGCTTTAATTACTTGTTTCTTGATAATCAGTACACCCGGAGAGCTAACGCCACCAGGAAATTTGTGACCCGAGAAGAAAACGGCGTCCAAAGGATCACTTCCATTGACAACGATTGGAATGTATGGTGCAGCTGAAGCATAATCCCAAACTGCAAGGGCTCCAAACCTGAACCGGGGTCTTCACTGTATTCGAGCAAAAGCGTTCTCACCGTTTCAAAACTTGAGTCACTTTCTGAACATCGATTATGATGCCTGTCAGATTGGAGCAAGCGGAGAAAGCGCCAACTATTTTCACATTGCCTAGATTTTTTCTGACCTCGGTGAGAACTCTTTGCAAATCATCAAGGTTAACCTGTCCGTCATCTAGTTCATCTACACTGAAGCACTCTTTAGCCAGCTTCCTCCAAGGAAGAAGATTGCTGTGATGCTCTTGACAAGAATGTACAACTACAGTATCCTTTTCACATTGCATTAAATGAACGAGAAGCTCAACAGCACATGTAGATCCACTCCCAGTGAAAATTACTGAGTCGTGATCTCCACATCCCGTCATCGCTCGTATTTCTTGACGAGCTTCGTGCATGAAGAGGGTAGTTTGTTCTGCAGTCACAGTTACTGAGCTGTGTGTATTTCCATAGAAAGGTAACACTTCCTGATGGATGTAGTTTTCAATAGACGAAAACGCTCGTGCACTAGCAGTATAATCGCAGTACGTCACTGAAGATAAATTAGTTGGCATGCTTCTTTATCTATATATAGCTATACAAACCGTGTCTAGGCCCGAAGGGACCGTTCATGACAGCATTTGTTCCGATTTCATCATTTCTCATCCAATTCACAAGTGCCGAAGTATCTTCTTGTCTCCCGACCGTTTCCTCTAGATCGGGAACTTCCTCGGCAAACTTTCGAGATCCCATATCTCTATCTCTCACTTTTCCTATCTGAATAGAGCAACTAAGTGGGAAGTAAACGGATTTGGCAACAAGAATCTCGCTCACTGCATGATTCCGGCACTGGGACTATGGAGCAAAAAACTATCCTTTTGCTTAATGTCGTGGCTATTCAGTTTATATCTATTTTTTCGGATTACTGGATCTCGATAAAATTTCGAAGTGTATGTGAAACCAAGATACTGCATCAGGTAAAAAGGTTTAGATTTCGCCCCCGAATTGCCAAGTTCACAGTTTGCGCCAGTTGACAATACTGGATTGCGGTAATGTCTCGTACCCTTTGGTACGGCAGCATGCGAATCTCTACCGTCAATGTAACGATATGACAGGTATTTATCACTAATATTAAACAAATGAATGGCTGAACCTGAGAACAAATGAATGGCTTAACCGGAATCTTGCTCTTGAGAAACAGTTTTGCGGATGGCCGGACGGCAAATTTTCAATAGCATATTGATAGACATGAAAGAAATGAAAACAGTTGCACCAGAAGAGAGGGACGGCGATCGCCGTCCCGAACATTTTGGTTTTTACTGGATCAGCAAAAAAAAAAACAACAAATAAGAAGCGTAAAATGTTTTATTCAGAAGGATATCGGCGAAACTTGTCACGGAGTGGCTTATTGTACAGTGACTCCTGCCACTGGTTCTTGATGGATCAGAAGTATCCTTGGAGAGACCGGGTGCAAGCAAACTTTGTCTTAGGTTCTCCCTGAAACCATTTTACTTGAATTAACTGATGTTCAGATGTTTGCTCTTTCCTAGCTTCTTTTCTTTCACCGCTCTGCGGAACAGTTGGATATTTTTTATCAAAAAGCGCGAGGGGAGTGATTCGGGCGTTGACAGCTGCAACGTTTTTCGCTTTCTTACCTGTACTGAATACAATGTTCATTATACACTCCACCAACACTCGAGAGCCGAAAAGTGATGAACAATTTCTCTACTACACCGAGTCCGACTGGAGTTTTTTCTGTGCTACCATGGGATGTTTTCTCAGTTTGTTTAAAATGTTTATGGCAGTTTCATCCATTCTAATTACAGTGGGTTTAACTACTCATATATGTATGGTAGAACATCGGCATTCTCTCGAGAGGCAGTTGAGTCAGCGACGCAGACGGCAGCTACACAATGCTCTTATGTCTTCGTGCCGCCAAGATATAGCTATGGCGATTCGTGCCAGAATGACAGTAATTTGAATAAATACTCACTCAGAACTCCATTGGTGTCGGCTGCGTTTTCTCTTCTTTCTTTTTCTTCCGTTGAGATGGATCTAACGTGTTATCCTTATCTTTGTTCTTTCTCTTTTTATCCTTCTTCTTCTTTTTATGTTTACGTGGGAATCCTTTTTGAGTTTCATCGTCCTCGAAACCATATGGATCGTAATGAGATCTGACTCTGAGCACATTCAACTTTTCGCTGTACGTTAGCATTCCATCGTCTTTCCTTCGCTCGAAAAGATGCCGATACCTATATTACAAAATGTATGAAAAAGTCGTGAACAAGATAAAAAAAATACCTTTCATCGACTGGACCAGCTGACAGTTTGAAGCCCTGCATAGAAGAGCTGGTAAGGTTGGAAATTTCTTTGTGAATCGGTGGTTTTTCGAGCAACGCCCTTAGAGAACTCGAGTCTTTCGTTGCCTCGAAATGCAGTTCCCCCATGACGTGTGGCAAGAAAGAAGACATCTTCTCTTTGACTCTACGAGATCCGTTGAAACTTCCATCAACAGGCCCCAGACCGTAGGAGGTTAGCAAATCATGATTCCCTTGAATTTCACTGGGAGCTGAAAATATTTATTCCAATTAGGTGGTTCAAACTCAACAAACTAACGTGGTAAATTCAATTTGAAGGTGTAGAATGGTGGAACCACTGTTCCACTCTTCAACGATATCTTTGTGCGTAGGATTCCACTTGGTCCTGAGCTCGAGCTTGGTCCTGATGATCCTTCATTCATGGCTGGAATTAAATTGAGATAATTTTTAATACCAGGTACGGAAAGAGATGAATTGAAGAAAAAAATTCGATAAATACAGTGACCCCGATAGAGGAGAATGGTGAGACAGAGTGCGCACCTCTACAGATCTCTGCAGAGGGAATGGTAACTATTGGTGAGGCAGTGAGTGCAGTGGAGAGTCGCAGGCGGAGAAAGATTGCAATGTGCGGCACAGTTTTCTGGGCGTGGCTAAGCGCGCTGGGTGTTCTACCAAATTTTGGTTGTTTCCAAAGTTTCTGCCGTTTTTCACTTTCCCTCAATGCTTTCCAAGACTACTACCTGCTTAATATGTTTACGGCGCAAATTTGTGCAAAATAAATATAAGTTTAACGCTTACATTTTCCTGCTGACTATAATTTCGCGACCTTTTTTGCTTGCGTTCATGCGACCCGGATACAATGCTTTTTCAAATAGTTGTCTCATGCGTTATCGTAGCTCCCTCCACTAGGGGAGTCTTTTGAATTGACTTTGTGCCGGCTCTGCAAAACACTGCTTTCGCGCACGATCGTTGGCGCATGTGGTGCATGCGTGGCCGCTGCCCTTTTTCTCTGACCTGCCCCTCTCACAATAAGGGAATCTCTCTCCCCTACGGTGGAGTTTCTTCTTCCGCGCACGCTTTATGTTATTGATTGCGGTTCTATTTTCTAAGATTTAGTTTCTTCATGCCATGTGCCTACCACATTTGTTTCACTGATAGATAATCCCTTCCCAATCGCTTCGTCTTTCTAACATCTAAGCTCACATTTTCCGTATAATCTTCCATTTTCCTGGTTTTCAGAGTAATTGAGCAAAGCAAACGATGACTGACTCGAAGTACTTCACAACGACTAAGAAAGGTGTTTATAGTTGAAAATTACGGTTTCGAAACAATTATTTACAGGAGAAATATTTGAGCTGAAGACTGAGCTCAACTCCGACAAGAAAGAAAAAAAGAAGGAAGCGGTTAAAAAAGTTATTGCTAGTATGACCGTTGGTAAAGATGTCAGCGCTCTGTTCCCTGACGTGGTCAACTGTATGCAAACCGACAATGTTGAATTGAAAAAACTAGTATATTTGTATTTGATGAATTATGCCAAATCTCAGCCCGATTTAGCAATTATGGCTGTCAATACATTTGTAAAAGTGAGTATTTATTCTGAAACGAAGATAATTGACAAAACGACTTTCAGGATTGTGAAGATCCGAACCCTTTGATACGAGCATTGGCAGTCCGAACAATGGGATGTATCCGTGTTGAGAAAATCACTGAATATCTTTGCGATCCTCTCCGAAGATGCATGAAAGACGATGATCCTTACGTTCGTAAAACCGCGGCCGTGTGTGTAGCCAAACTTCATGACATGAATCCCACACTCGTGAAAGATCAAGGCTTTGTGGAGCTTCTCAATGACCTTCTATCCGATGCGAATCCCATGGTTGTTGCGAACGCTGTCGCCGCGTTGACTGAAATAAACGAGCAGAAAACGGTCATAGAAGTCAACAGTCAAATGGTGAACAAGCTTCTGACGGCTCTGAATGAATGTACCGAGTGGGGTCAAGTTTTCATTCTGGATGCTCTTGCTGGTGTGTTGAAAAAACATTAATTACAATTTTTAATTCAAAAGGATTTTTTCAGGGTACACTCCACGAGATGAACGCGAAGCTCAAAATATTTGCGAGCGAATTTCTCCGAGACTGGCCCACGCCAATGCTGCCGTAGTTCTCTCAACAGTCAAGGTTCTCATGAAGCTCATTGACATGATGCCAGCTGAGTCGGACTTCATTACTCAGCTCACCAAAAAACTGGCTCCACCAATGGTTACATTGCTCTCTGCTGAGCCAGAAATTCAATACGTTGCACTGAGGAATATCAATCTCATCGTCCAGAAAAGACCTGACATTCTCAAGCAAGAAATGAAAGTGTTCTTCGTGAAGTATAATGATCCGATATATGTCAAGATGGAGAAGTTGGATATTATGATTCGACTAGCACAGCAGAGCAACATTACCCAGGTTCTCAGTGAACTCAAGGAGTATGCAACGGAAGTAGATGTGGACTTCGTGAGAAAGTCAGTCCGTGCCATTGGGAGATGCGCCATCAAAGTGGAAACCAGCAGCGAACGATGTGTACAAACTCTTCTAGAGCTCATCCAGACAAAAGTCAATTACGTTGTTCAAGAAGCAGTTGTCGTTATCAAGGATATTTTTAGAAAGTATCCCAACCGTTACGAGAGTATCATCTCTGCGCTGTGTGAGGTTAGTGTTAGATCAGAATGATACTTTATTTCCGTCTCTAAATTTCAGAATCTAGATACACTTGATGAACCGGAAGCTCGTGCGTCAATGATCTGGATTATCGGAGAGTATGCAGAGCGAATTGACAATGCCGATGAACTTCTAGAGAGTTTCGTTGAAGGTTTCCACGACGAGAACACCCAAGTTCAGCTCCAACTTCTTACTGCCGTAGTGAAGCTGTTCCTGAAGAGACCAGGAGCGGCTCAGGCTCTAGTCCAACGCGTTCTATCCCTTGCCACTCAAGACAGCGACAACCCAGATCTTCGTGATCGAGGCTTCATTTACTGGAGACTTCTCTCAGCGGATCCCGCTGCAGCCAAAAACGTTGTGTTGACTGAGAAGCCACTCATCTCCGAAGAGACCGATCTGCTAGAACCATCTCTTTTGGAACAGCTCGTCTGCCATATTGGAACTTTAGCCTCCGTCTACCATAAACCACCATCTGCCTTCATTGATCCATCGAAAGCACCACTCCGTCAAATCAACCCTATCCCGAATACTAAGTTGTGAGTTTAAGTTGCATGTCAACTTTCTGATTCACAATGTTCCAGCGGTGGCGCCAGCCTCATAGACAATCTTTCCCCTGCTGCTTCTCGCAATGGCTCTTCAGCTCCAACAATCATCCCTTCGCAAGATCAAGTCATTGCTGACCTCCTGTCTCTTGATTTGAATGCTCCTGCATCTAGTGCTACCACAGGTTACAATGCATCAATGAGTGGAACCACTTCTTCTGGAGGCCTAGACGATCTTCTTGGGCTTGGTAGCGATTCTATCCCACCATCTAGCAATGTTCCTTCCCACAATCCTTTCGATCCGCTAGCGGGACTCGGTTTGGGTATAGCTCCAGCAGCTCCTGCTCCGTCAATTGGAGGTCTTGCTGACATATTCGGATCCAGTGGTTTTAGTGCACCTTCCGGAATAACTTACCCCAAAGAGATGTGGCTGGATGCTTCTAAAGCGATGGTAAGAACAATGGAGACATTTTAAAATAAACTGTCAATCTACAGGGAATGCAAGTAGAGGGAACCTTTTCGCGACGATCCGGAAAGATCTATATGGAGATGACCATCACCAACAAGGCTATGCAAGCGCTCTCTGGATTTGCAGTTCAGTTCAATCGCAACTCTTTCGGGTTGGTTCCGGCCGAACAAATCAATTCTGCGTCACTCCATCCCAATCAGTCTCAGAACGTAATTTTGGATTTCCATTCAAATCTAACTCATCTTATTTCAGTTCACAATTGCTTGTGATACTACTGGACCCGTTCAAGTGTCAGCACCACTCACAACTCTTCAAGTAGGTTAATTTTCATTACAAATATCTGGCTTGGGTGAAAAAAGCAGAAATTATTTCGTTCTCGACCGCATAGAAGATTGTACTCATCAGCTGCGCATCTGTCGCTTGCGTGTATTTCATGTAGTAGCTTTTCTTGTCATTGTGGTTCTTCAGAATTTCTTTGAACCTATTTCGTACAGAATCCTTCAGATAGTCGTAGTTTTCTGGTTTGTTCTTTTTGCCACCTGGAAGTTTTCTTTCCCTTACCGGAAGAAATTATCACTGACCTTCTTTCTGGATTCGTGGAGCTACCCCTAAAAGGCGTTCTATTTGTCTTTTCCCTTCACCATCGTCATTCAACATCATTTCCCGGCATATCTCTTCGAAGCGGTCTTGTTTGTTAAAAAATATCATAACGGTGCACTCGTCAACACCATCGAGATTTAGAACATTCTGCGAATTTTTGTCTAGGCGGATCTCAAGATCGGAGCCTACCCTGAATATAGCCGCACTTTTGTCCAAAACCGTTCTGCCTTTTGCATCCTTGTCTGGTTCTTGGAACGCTGCAAGAGAGGAAACATAGAGGAGGAAGCAATGGCCGTTCGTAGTCAAAAACTGTCTCATAAACTGAGGAATTTTGACCTGAAAACCACTGTTTTTCAACAATATCCTGTTTATTTAAACCAGCTCGCTTTTTTGGCCCCCCATATCATGAATTTCGACGCGGAGTTGCTTGATTCGAAATTTGTAGCTTTTGAAAGATACCGTTGGTTTGCGGACATGAACTGTAATCAGTCTTGCATGAATTAATTGAATAAGTGGTTACCAATATCATCGTTCGTCAGTTGGTATGAATCGCTGAAAATGTTCCTGATTCTCCCTTCATCCTTGAGAAAATATCGAGTTCCGTCTTCTATTTTCAACCCTGAACCTCCAGTTGGTTGTTCTAACCATCGGAATACTTGCGGATCAGATAGAATTTCAATAATGTAGGACCCGTATTCGTCCTCAATCTGATTCGAGTGGTCGTAGATATCAACTTCTCCTTCGTATAACTGGGTGCACTTTCTGAGAATACTGCTCGCTGCCTCAGAATTCTGGAGATGATCTTCGTCCCTATCGCGAGTTTTCCGTATCAGAGCTGCGGCCGCCGTGAGCAGGTTGATACGAACAACGTTTTTGAGTCCCTCTAATTCATGACCGTCAAAAATTTTTTCTCGATCTATGAAGTTCCAATCATCATCATACATCTAAAATTTTAAGTTCAAATGTATTTTAAAAGATAAAACCTGATAATTGTGAGGTTTTTGCATGCAGAGACATTTGAGTTGCCTTATAATAGTTGTTTTTCCGGCGCCTTCTATGCCAAGCATAAAGAAGTGTATGATGTCTCCTTGCTGACAAACCTATTTAACTATGAAAGACTGTATTCTCACCTTTTTGCTTTTGCTGTGCCTCAGCGTTTCAACAGTGTTTTCGGTAACCTCCTCTCGGGAGCACAGCGATCCCATTTCAAAAACAGCGAGCGAATCGGAGGAATACAACAGAGTTTGCTCTGCTGTCACAAAATCGATTGATAGAGAAAGAAATGCACGCAAAAGATGGCAGATATGGGCATTATGTGATTTGTTATCATAAGAATGATGGCACAGTGCTGGCCGTACAAACATAAAATGTGTCTGTTCTAAACAAATACTAGACTTGTGAGTAAAGTTATGCATTTTGTTTCAGGTAGCCGTCAAGAACGACCTGAACGTCTTCTATTTTGCCACGACAGTCCCACTCAATGTTTACTTCCGAGAAGATGGACAGGTTAGTTAACCCCTGCCCTGTGGGTCCCCTTAATGAATAATAATAATCATTGGCCTTTTTGCAGATGGAGAAAAGGGAGTTTCTGGAAGAGTGGAAGAGTATTCCAGAGCAGAACGAACAACAGTTCACACTTTATAACAATCAAAACATGAATGCCGGTGAGTTTGATATTTATCTCAGTTGCCATCAAATGTTTTGTTTTCCAGACGCTATCTGCACCAAACTACAACAGAACAACATTCATACAGTGGCACGCCGTCAGGTGGATAACCAGCAGTTGCTATACCATTCCGTGAAGTACACGAACAATCTGAACGTACTTTCTGAACTGAAGGTGAACTCTCAAACGACGACAATTACTGTAAGTTACACTCCCGTTATGTGGAATTCAACGATTCATTTCAGCTCTCCTTGAAATCCAAAAACTTGATGGCTATCGCCAACATAAATGAGGTCTTCCAATCGCTCCTTAACTAAGTATTCTTATAATTCCAAGCCCAAAGTTTTCTCCGCCATCGTCACTTGAAAGATAATGTATTTCTGATTTGTAAAAACTATTCCTAATTTATTTGAATTGCACCCTTCCATAATTATTTCAAAGCGTGATTATATTTCTGAGTCACTTACAATTATATAAAATTTAGATTTGGGAGCGCAGACTTTATTGAATGCAAAAGTTAATTTCACAGTTGTAAACATAACCTTTGGGAGATCGGTATATGATATGATCAATTCAGCTGTTCATCAGTCCATGCTTCCTCAGGGACCAATCGCCAATTGGGACTCGGTGTAGTTGATAGCCAGTTAAAGTCCCTGGGTGTCCGCCACTCTCCGTTGTCTTCTGCTTGTAAATATTTTCCTTCAGAATTTTTCAGCCTACAATGGGTAAATAAATAAAGATATCTCGATAGGAATATTTCACAAACCTGTATGGGAACATCGATATTCCGGTAGAATCTTCTAGAATAACTGCACCTCGAGTTGCGACATGTAGTCGGATACTTTCAGAGGTGTGAATTCTGATTTGCTGAGCAGCCACAAAAATTGTCAAGCTGAAGTCGTTTGATTAAGATCGTATGATTATAAACTGAAACTTACTTTAGACAGTCATGCATCAAAACTGATCGATCGCATCTGAGAAATAACAAAGTGCTATTTTTAACATTCTGAAAAGCTTCGGCTGGTACCCGTTATTTTTCTGTTTGTTGATTATTTTACCCTCATATGCACAACGGAGGGCTCAAAGGTGAACTGAAGACGACAACTTTCAATGTTTTTCAAGCTGATTTCATCTCCATTCGTTCCAGAAATAGTCTGGTTCTCGTTTTTCTGAAAGTCAAATGTGTCACTTTTCAGGAAGCCGACTTGTTTTTAGGACTCACAATATCCGACACACTGCTGCTGGAAACGGAAGGATTGACTATTGAAACGGGAGTCACAAAAGTTTCTCGCGCTTCTTTTTTCGGTTTCGATTCTACTGCCTTCTGAATTGACAAACTCACTCCCCTTCGTTAAGAACTAAAAACTACCGAGAAAGAGAAACCAGTAAACTTTGTGGTCGATTTCTTGGTTAACTTGAACTTTCTCACATCTTCGAGAAGATTTTGAATCGCTTTCGACTGTCTATTACTCACAGAAAAAGCTTGGTATTCCTCTTAAAGCGGTATATTTGGAGAGTCAAATCAATCGGGAGACTCACGTAAGCGCTCGATCTTGAGAGAATCGGTTATTTTATTTTCTAGTTCATTCTTGATGTCTCTCATGAGTTGATCTATTTTTGCGCTTTCTGCATGATGTGTTTCATCATTGGCATTTTTTCTTTCTTCATGTCTTTGCTCGAGTTTGGCCAATAAGCGGTCCTTACGATCGCTCAAAGTAGCTGTTTGCACATCCATGGCGGACTATTGAAGGAAGCGATGATTTCAAGGAAAGTAAATCACTCAGAGAAATTATGAAACTGGCAGGGAACCTTTCTACGATCTAATTTTAAAATAAATGAGACTCTTTAAACCTTTATTCCATTTACGAAAGCTAAGATGGCGAGGCTCGAACACATTTCTAGTCAGGGATCGAATTTCTGGATTCAGTCGTACTTGGTGTATTGGGTTCTGCGAGGATACCATGGGAGGAGAACTTGCGAGAAAGATCGACCATTGCCTGAAAAAAAAAATTTTCGAACCCGGATATATGTAAATAAGAACTTACGATCGTTGAAGTGGTCGAAGTCTTCGGGGTGCAGTTTCATGTAGTGCTCGATGACAGCATCTCGCGTCTGGTAATGTCTCTCGCGCAAAGCTCCGGCCGCGTATCCAACTGCAGTGACGGCAACGACGAGCAGAGTTCTTGGAACGATTGCTAAAATTTCACGTTGATCAGATCTTCTATGAGGTCTTCTGCCGTAAGCTTACCGTAGTAGAACGGCTTCTTGTTCCATCTGTTCTGAAGGTAAGCTGCAGCAATCGAAATTCCAAGCATTGCACCAGCTCCCTAAACATATCGCAAATTGGCTGTGGACGTAGCTTTGTCAAAAAAACCTTCCATGGGTAGCTCCAGGTGAACGGGTCAGCCAGATGACGCTCTCTGTGTCCAGCCCGAATGAAGGACTCGCGACGCTCTATCTCGTTCTCGCTTACGCGAGTAGACTCTGCCATGGTCGAACCTGTGAAGCTTTTATTCAATTTGTTGAATGAGTTCATTTATTCGGTTGAAACGATTCGACTGATTGTGAGATATTTGTAGCGTCCCATTACGCGAAAAATCGGAAATAAACTTTCTACAAGCGACACTTTTATCGAATATCAGAACTAATGAAACGTCTGCTCGAACACACTTATAAAGTTCAGTTTAGCGATCGAATTTGGCCGGGAAGCGTCCTTCGGCAAGAAGCTCATCCCATCTCTCGACCCAGAAGTTGGGGCAGAAGTCCTGGAAAAAAATTATCGTGTACGCATCCGTAACAGGAGCAAAAATACTCACCTTGTAGACGTTCTGGAAGAACTTGCACGGCTTGTAGTCCTGTCCCATCAATTCGTTGCAGCGATGGAAATCGACGTAGTAAGCGAAGCACTGACGCTGCTTACGCACCTTGGAAATTATCGTTAAAAAACTTGTCTTTTTTCAGAAGTAGTATATTAGAGTGCGTTAATGAGAAACATTACTTCATCAAATTTTCAAAATTGTTGAATTCATTTTCAAGTTCTATTCAATTGTTATTGTGAGCTACCTTGCTTTCCATTCTTACAGATATTATCACATACCGTTTCACAGTGAAACTGTAACGATACCACGAACATCAGATTTACAACAGGAAAATGAATCATACCTGGGGGAATCTCGCGTCATAGGGGGCAGCCCAGAGGAGATCCTTCTTGACGCTTTCGTGAACTTCCTTCTTGTACCAATCCGGAGAATCTGGATGACGAAGAGCATCGGAGAACTTCTCCTGAATATTAAAGAAGTTCGAAAGCTGTATTGTTCTAGTTCTCACCTGATATTGCTTCAGTCTCTCGTAGGTAGTTGGGGGAACCTCAACTTGGACAGGCATTACTGAAATTGCAAATTTTCTTCAACTTTTTCAATTTTATTAAAAAAAAAACGGTAAAACAATGATATTCAAAATCAATATCCTTCAGTACTCAACACCGGCGCAAAATTTGCTGTCATACACTCCGGTACACCAGTGATGCAAAAGACGCTTCTTAATACACAGCGCGCGCTCAGTGCAATAGAGCGCTGTTGCGCATAAAAAATTTAAAGGAATTTTGGGCTTCATTTTTTGTTTGAATGGAAAACCAAGAAGAATAGTTTCCAGTATTTCCCGCAATAGAAATGTACATTGTGCCGGAAAAGAAAATCAAGAACGTGTTTGATCTGAATCCGTGGTATTTCTCCAAGGTAACAACAGAGTCAGTCTTTGAAAACTCCGAAAGTCTTGCTCTCAGGCTTACGAGGATTATCTTGGGTTTCTACACAAGCTGAATGATTCCGTGGTCGGTGTTCATACAACTGCTGATATCAGATGCAATGGTTTCGCCATCAGTTTTATCGAATCACTCGATAGTTTAGAGGTTACTCACTCACCCCACTTGTCCGAGTCAACTATTTAGTATTTCAGAAATGGATCGATGAAATCCCATTAGAAGAAGTTTCTGAGCAAAGATTTGGCAACAAAGCGTTCAAACATTTTTATGAAAGACTTTGCAATGTAAGATTCTTTAATAATCTGTGCGCACGATGATTGTACATAGGAAGCTGGACAACTCTTAACTTCGCTACTACCGGAATCTGCACACGAAGCTCTTGTGGAATTGGTGCCCTACTTTACCGAATCATTCGGAAATGCAACTAGAATTGACTACGGTTCAGGACACGAAGCTAATTTTCTAATTTTTCTTCTCTGTCTCCGAAAACTAGAGGTTTTCACAGAACATGACGGACCAGTGATTGTTCTTCGCATTTTCAACAAGTATTTGAGAGTTTGTCGTCACTTGCAAACTAAATTCAAAATGGAGCCTGCTGGAAGCCGTGGAGTTCATGCGATTGACGATTTTCAGTTTGCACCTTTCATTTTTGGAAGTGCGCAATTGATCGGTTAGTCTTGTTGAGCTTTGTATTTATCTTAAATATATTTTACAGGATCCAAGAGTTTGGTCCCAGACAGCTATCTCAAAAGTTCTATTGTTGAGGCACATGCACACACTAGTTTATTTTTGGACTGTGTTAACTTCATCAATCAGGTAATCTTGGTATTCGTTACCAGGCAAATTGCTTTCTTTTAGACGAAAACCGGACCGTTCCATGAACATTCTAATCAGCTATGGAACATTTCCGCCGTCCCACACTGGAAGAAAGTTAATAGCGGGATGTTCAAAATGTATGAGGGAGAAGTTCTGAAGAAGTTCCCCGTTGTACAACATATGATGTTCGGCTCTTTATTTTCTTTTGACCGTACAGAAACTATAAAAGAAACGGAAGATATTCAGCCTTCTGTTGGTGAACAGAGGGCGCCTCGGATTCCTGGACAACATGGAATGTTCGCTTTTCAAGTAGGCCGCTGGAAGTCACCGCAAATCATACGTTTCTCTCAGATCCCTTCTGTTGCGAATGAAACATCCGTCCGCTCCGGATCCGTCGTGGAATCTGGGGATCTTCGCAAACTCCACATGGAGAAACACCCAACAGAGCATTGTCCCCCTCCAATGTCAGACCCATGAATCGATCTCAAGGATAATCTATTGTACTTAATGATTTATGTTATTTAAAAAATGAAGAGAAAGAATGGAAAGCGGAGTTTCTTCTAAATTGTCTTGATATCTCTAATATCCTTGCAGTCAGCCACTTTGCCTAGATCACAACTGCATCAGAAACCCGGCAAAATAGAATATATTTGAATTTTAAGTACTAATCCGATTAGGTTAGTGAATAGAAGGAACGAAACAACGATTGATATTGTTCGAATGTAATGACTGTGAGCTACAATCAATCTGTAGCCACATCCAGACCGTGGACCTTCCTCGCACTAATTTTCAGGTCAGTTTCAATAATCGAAATCTAAGTTCGTCGCCGCGGTTGAACAATACTAACTGCAGATGGCGCGGATCGGTATGGAAAGCAATATGGATACAGTATTCTGCTTGGCTAATATTGTACTTTGCAACATCGCTTGTATACCGATACATTCTGTACGAAAATCAGAAACTGATATTCGTCCGCTTAGTAGATTATGCCAGTGCTCGACTTTCCTATATTCCCCTTGATTGGATGCTTGGATTTTTCATTGCTGGAGTACTTCGCAGATTTTGGTACTTATACGACATTATTGGTTTCATAGACAAGTAAGGTTATCGTGAACAAGTTTTCTAGCAGCTAATGCGTATTCTGAAGTATTGCGTGCTCTGCTGCAACATACATAAGAGGGGACACGGAAAGAGCAAGGCAGTATCGTCGTAATATTGTTCGTTATTGCGAACTAACTCAGGTCCTGATTTTTCGAGATCTGTCAATGAAAGCTCGGAAACGCTTTCCAACACTCGACACGGTTGAAGCTGCAGGATTCATGATGCCTCATGAAAAAGCCAATTTTGATCAAATACAGTACAACTACAATAAGTACTTCCTGCCGTTCAACTGGAGCTGGTCTTTGGTTTACAACGCAAGGAAAGAAGGGCTGATTGAGAGTGACTACTATGTTACCGTAATCTCGGAGGACATCAAAAAGTTCCGAACAGGACTTGCTTGGGTTTGTAACTACGATTGGGTGCCACTTCCGATTATCTATCCAACTATTGTGTGCCTTGCCGTTCACATGTATTTTTTTGTTTGTGTGTTAGCTCGACAATATGTTAAAGGTTCCGAGAATGACCCTGATATGGTGAGAATGAAAATAAACTGAGACGAATGAGATGTTAAGATCGATCTGATGTTCCCATTTATGACTAGTATTCAGTTTGCTCTATATATGGGTTGGCTTAAAGTAGGAGAGGGGCTTCTGAACCCATGGGGGGAGGACGATGATGATTTTGAAACCAATATGCTGATCGACAGAAATCTTGCGGTAAGGATTTTTTTGAACCTTGATGCATATCTTGAAGTTTAGATGGGCTTGAAAATAGTAGATGAAGGATACGGAAAAACTCCAAGTCTTCAAAAGGACGCATTCTGGGATGATACTTGGGTTCCTTTGTACTCCGAGGCGAGTGCGCACGAGAAACGGTATCATCAGAGGCAAGGATCATTGGCACACATAAAGTAAGCTCTTGGGCGTAATTTGATCGTATATTCAATCTTACAGACTGGGTCGGTCTGTGTCACAGGTGAGAATGGTACCTAGAGAAACGGCACGCTCTGGAAATTCTAAAGAACGGATAGTCAACGTCAAAAGGTGACACATCAGTTGACATTCACTTATAGGATGTTTCAGAGAAGAAACAAGCAGTCCTCGAGGAAATGGTATCGGTGATATATTCCGTCCAGCCTCTCTTCTGAACATGATGAAGCATTCATCTTCGCACAGCTTAGAAAGACAACAGAGCCCCGGCAGCTTCAATATGGATTCCCTCTCTTCGCCTACGAAAGAAACACCCAGCGATTTCGGAGAAAAGCACTGAAATTTTCACATTCAGATGGTTAATTTGATGAGTGAACGTCTTCATGTCATAATTTTCTAACACAATCGACAACAATAAATTCCGCTGTTATTTATTACCAACCTGGGTTCCGAAAACAAACTGTTCGTGTGAAATTGGATAATCTGGTTAATAACATTGTACGTGGAAAGCTACTCGCATCAGAAGTAAATTAGAAGGAAATTTAAATCTTTCGACTCGAAACTAACCTAAATAAACAGGGAGTTTATTACACAAAACGACATGAGGCATTCATAAGGAAGGCGATTTATTACACTGAATTTGGAAGTAAGATCAATTTTTATTTACTTGTTCTTGGCAGCAAGAGCAAGTTTGATAAGTCCTTCGGTAGAGTGCGACTTTGGGCGTTCAAGAGGCAGTCCCATTCCACGGGCCCAAATCAGCTGAGAGAGGCATCCGAGAGCACGCGAAACTCCGAAGAGAACGGTGTAGAAGGACATCTCCGTCATTCCGAAATACTGAAGGAGAACACCAGAGTGAGCATCTACATTTGGCCATGGGTTCTTGGCCTTTCCTTGCTCCAGAAGAACTCCTGGGGTGATTTTGTACAGGGTAGAAACCAGCTTGAACAGATCGTCATTAGGAAGATGCTTGAGGGCGAACTCGCGCTGGCACTCGTATCTGGGATCGGTCTTTCTGAGAACTGCATGACCGTATCCTGGGACAACTTGTCCGCTCTTGAGGTGCTTCCACACCCAATCTCTGAGTTGCTGCTCGGTATACTCAAATCCGATTTCTCCGACGATCTTGTTCAGGAAAACGAGTACCTGGAGCTTCAATTTAGATTATACCATAAACTCAAAATACCTCTTGGTTGGCCAATCCGTGGAGTGGTCCAGCAAGTCCAGCCATAGCGGCCGAGAAGGACAGGTAAGGGTCAGAGAGAGCCGATCCCACAAGATGAGAAGTGTGGGCTGAAACGTTTCCTCCTTCGTGGTCAGAGTGAATGACGAGATAGAGTCTCATGAGCTCAGCAAAAAGTGGGTCGTCATATCCGAGCATAGACGAGAAGTTGGCAGACCAATCCTTCTTTGGGTCGATGACATTTACGGCGGATCCGTCACGGTACAAATTGCGATAGATCATTGCGGCAACGGTTGGCAACTTGGCAAGAAGGTCCATGGAATCCTATAAGAAGCCAGATTGATGTAAACGAGGACTGGGATTGTTAACCTCGTAGGCGTATTCCCAGTAAGCGGCTTTCGAGACTCCTCTAGCGTAAGCTCCAGCAAACTTGCTTTCGTTGTTGAGTGCGGCAATAGCAGCAACGAATTGAGCCATCGGGTGAAGGTTGTCCGGGAAGTTATCAAGCATGCGAACAACGTGCGCTGGGAGATCAGCACGTGTGTTCCATTCTTTGGTGATAGCAGCCACTTGAGCATCGTTTGGAACGTCTCCGGTACAGAGAAGCCACCAAATCGCTTCTGGGAGTGGTTCCTCTCCTCCCTTCGCTTTCGGCAGAAGCTTCTGGCATTCCGGAATGGAATAACCGCGGAAACGGATTCCCTCTTCCGGATCAAGAACGGATGTCTCAGTGACCATGCCCTTCATGCTACGCATTCCTCCGTAGATCTGAAAATTCTCCACATACGGAAGGTGATGAACATTGTACTCTTACCATATCGATCGACACATTCTGAACCACGGTGTTTGCGTGTTCAGTTCGGAAAGACTTGACCTTTGCATTGTGGGCTGGAATTTTCTTGGAAAGAACCTCCTTAAGGTTTGTAGATCCTTCAGCGGACGTGGACAGAGGGGTAACCTGGCACATAGGGATCACGCCCTAAAATTTGAAATGAAGACTATCTGACAGAGATCGTGAATACCTTAGTGATCAGTCTACGAAGAGCCATACCAGATAGAGACATCGGGTAGAAACTGGATTAAACCTGTAATGAGCGTAAATGAACACGTGTGAATTAAACAAATATATCGAACGTAGCATTTTTAGATGACGTTCAAAAAACTAAGTGCGACAATAAATTATCGAGAGCGCAAACGTAAAACTTCGTCAACCCCCGTCGAAAAGGAGGACGGGCGGCGCGCGTACCGCACGTTTTGTCCTTTACTTCTCTAACTCTCTCCCTAGTGGATTGGAGACAACAAAGCACGCATGGCGGGGATCAAGGAAAGTTATGTTCTCACGGTTTTTTTTTCAATTTCAGTCAACTCTGAAATTGCAAACTCTAAAAATTTAGAATATTCACAACCATAAGAAGCGATAATTATGATACAAAACTCGTCGATCCAGCACCGCCCCGGCTAATGAGTTTCAGGCAACTGCGTTCTGGCTCAGGGAGTTCACATTGTGCTCCTAGTCACCAAAATGAAGGGCAATATGAAAAAATACTCAGAAATCGTGCAAAATGTGCCGCCCATCGAGAGCACTTTATCAAAACGGGCAACTGTGACGTTTCTTTGTACACATTTCAAACCACGAGGAGAAAAAGTCAAAGAACTGTCAGAGAACGGTCAAAATAAGTACTTACAGTTTTTAAAACAGATAAGTTAGGGTCACAACCCAGATAGAAACGATTGGAGTGAAACATATGGAACACTTTATTTGACTTCGAATATTTACAGTTGCCCATTTCACAGACCTTTTTCATTCTTTGAAAGTATTGAAGTGAATCAAAGCAGACTGACAAGCTCTCTCGATAGCCTCTTCTTCCGTAGAACCAATTCCAGAAAATACCTTGGAACTGGGTTCTGGCAACTTTTTTCGCTCCCGAGCCGTGGCACGAATCAAGTCAGGAGTGTGGGTGTGTTCTGCCTGAGTTGTCAAGGTATACAATTCAATTAGCATTATTAACTTACTCCAATTTGTAAATCGTCGTGTTCTGGTGAAATCGGACGTTCTGTTTGCACTTCCAGCATGATTTGATGTTTACCTATAAGAAAAAAGAATCAGTGCCTATGTGATATGTGAAGTACCGAGAGTGCTCATGGAAGGGTACACGACTTTCATCGAGTATGATGAAAACCGTTCCTTGTCCGATAGCAGTTTTTCCAATGCGAGTTTTTTATTTTTCTCAGCAAATGCCTGTGTTCTGGCACTCGAAATTTGTTCATCTTCTTCCAATGTGCCCAAATCACAGTCTGAGTAAAATTTCTTTCAATTATCACAGAAAAAGGTCACGAACCAAAATTGATACCATTCATACTTGAACCCCCTACCAGTTGACTATACATAAGATAAGCAGCAATATTTTTGGCGGATTTTTTAGTATTGCTGAGACCGCTCGTTTTTCGATTGAAAATCTGAAAAAGTTTCGATTTTTGGCAGTTTCAAAAATTTGTAGTTTTAGTTGTTCTTACCGTACATGTCACCAGGAACTTCCGTTCCGCCCCTTCCAGTTGACTATCCTCGTATGTTGGATTTTCCTTATTTTCCATCTTTTGAGCTGTCTCTTGTAGTTTTCCAACCCAATTTTTATCAGCAAACTCGGGAGGGATGCTGGTGGCAAGTGTTTTCCGATCTACGTCTTTGAGGGTCACTGCTTCCTTTTTCAAATTCGGCGGCACTTTGTTTGATGCGTCACTTCTTTCAGTTAGAAGCTCGCTGAAAATTGCAATAAACCCCTGAACTGCGTTAGAGTTTAGGAATCTCACATGTTCGCAATGGCTTCTTCGGGGGACTGTCCAGGTATGAAGAAAATATCTTTTCTTCCGCGAATGACTGCTTCGCGTAAATAAGCCACTGCCGCCCTCTGCTTAGCAACTTTTTTACTGTTTCCTCGAGCTCTAACAGTGATATCTTTCAACGTCAAAACCATTTCGAACTCGGGACTCTGTAAAAAATTAAAGTCAGTTGCGGTTCAATACTGTTCTTACATTTCCAGGTATTTCTTGGACTTCCCAAACTGGGGACACCTGATAAACCCCTTTAGAGCCTTCCTCCAGAAGCATGAGTGGTGTTTTCTGCAAATACTTGGCTCTCGTAGACTGAAAAAATTAACCTACTTTCAGAAAACTATCCAAATCTGTTCGAATCTTTGTGGTGTTCTCTTGGGGAATCTCACAACGTTCACCCCGCTCACGTGAACCAACAAAAACATCTTCGAATGATAGTGAATTTAGTTTTTCTGCCATCTGGAAACACTGGTTGGATTTTCTCTGCCGTTATTGATACGAAAGAATAAATAAATCAGAAAAAAAACCATTTGTAATTCGAATTTTGTGAAAAGCTTTATGGAGAATTTTATTAACGTCGGTCACGATTCGAAAAACTTTTCAAATTTCGCGATATTAGAAAAGAATCGTGGTAAGACCGAAAGTTACGGTGGTAGTCGTTTGGACTGTGTCACTGGTGTGAGCCTGTGTACTCCTCTCGGAGAACGTTTTTTTTCAGTAAAAATATAATAAATTATATTTTTTTTTTAAATTTAAATTATATTTTATTTGCTGAATTAAATCTATTTAGTAACTTTTTGCTAAAATATGTGTGTTTCAACACATTCTCCAAATCTTTGAAACATTTTTGTTTACAGTTGATGTTTTGGTCTCGCATTCAACTAGCAGCAAGAAAGCGAGAAGACAGTCGTCCTCTGTATAGGAGAGTTTTCACAAACCGTCGTCTGGATATTGCTCATAAAGGTATGGTTGTTTTAAGAGGTTATTAATTACTCATTTTCAGTTATTGTTCGGTCTATCCTAGGCTTCATTGTTTTCAGCACATCTTACTGCATCGTAAACGCAGGAATTTATTACAAGTTTGATTGCTCCGTGTTTTTAATACAAATTTCAATTTGAAGGTTTGTACGTCCAATTCGTCAAGAAGAAAGAGAAATTCTTGAAAGGGAATTGATTGAGGCAGACAAAGCTGGTTTCGCTTTCAAAAAGTAGGAATCTGTTGGAAAACCTTACCATTCTATATTTCTGTATTTCAGATGATTCGTCCGTTTTCTCACATTCTTGTTAAACTTTCTTCAAAGTGGGAAGGTCTGTTTCTGATTGGTTGCAGCGCAGGAGCAGGATTCGAACTTTTCAAAATTTATTTTTCATTCAATGGTATACCGCAGTTTTCAATCATTTTTAAAAAATTTTTTTTCAGGTGTCAATTATTACAGCGTCTTGAAAAAACGACAGTTGCAAAAAGAACTTGATACATTTGAACAACAGCTCAAGGATCTTGATAATATCATTGCTACTGGAAAACCTCAACAGTTTTGAAATTTTCCCATCCTAGAAAGTTAGGTTCACATAGATTTATTTGTAACTTCGTTTACTTTACTAGTTAAAAAATGTTGAAAACGGTGTCGACTTTATTTTGACAGTGTGTTTACTTCCAAGTGAGTCTTATCTATTTTGTACAAATCGAACAGTAGGAAGTTTCGGTCTGTCAGAAATATCGTCATGTTTACTACAGCTCTTTTTGTTATTTTATTCGAATGTAACCAATAAAATTATTCAACAATATGTGATTTGAAAATCTGAACAGATATTGTAGTGCTAAGTAATAACATGTTGGTATTCTACGGAAGTGGGGCGAGTTGCTGCAGCTGCTGAAATTGTGATCGAAGTTGCCTCTGCTTCTCCGCCAGCCTCTCCTGTCTCTCTTCGAGGTCATGCCTTCTTTCATTCATCTGCTCTGGACCAGGGGAAGCTCTACGAGCAACGTCTTCTATCAAACTTCGGAGCTGATCGGGTAACTCAGGAGGCGTTGCGAACTTTTGTCTCACGTCCTGAACAGAGAATCGGCTGGGTGGGCGCGGTGCTCCTGATTCTCCGACTTCCTCGAGAACGCCGTCCAGAACACTCACTGGGGACTTCAAGGAATCGAGGTCAACCATTGGCGCAACTTTAACAACATTAGAAGGGTATTGGGAAGTTGGTGGCTCAGTAAAAAACTTATTAGCGAGAGGAAGTGGTGGGGGCGGAGGAGGAGGATTTACTGTAACAGATGCATACTGTTGGGTGAACGCTGGAGGCTGCAGTGCGATAGCCTGGGCAACAGACGGCTTTGGCGGAAGGCGGGGCGAACCTCCGGAAATTTCTGCCCCCTTCTTACGACGTTGTATTGTTGGGTCTTGCACCATAGCCAGTTTTTTCATAGTAACCATAATATTGGCAAGAGCTTTGCACCTTCTCAAGCTTTGGTCTACGGCTACAGTTTGGTCTCTGATGAACTTCTCTTCCCTGACCACTCTTTCCATGTCTTCTTTAATACGTTGCTCAATTATCATTTGGATCGGTGGGAACTCGGCTGAATCATTCATTTGCATTACGCGTTTCTTGACAACTATACTCACTTTTAAGATCGGCTGCAACTCTTCCGATTCTCGTGAGCTTCTCGGTCATATCTTCTACTTCGCTCATTCGTAGTTTCTTTTGATTTGTGAGAACACTCCCGCGGACGTTTTCGACGTTTGTTTCGAAGCTCCTATAATAATTAGATCACTGATTGACTGATTTTCACTTTCAACCATACGTTAATGAATGCAAAAGTTCAGCTAATCGACTTGCATGTTCGTTTCGTTGTGTTTCTATAGAAGTATCGTATCCTGTTTCGGCTCTAACTGCGTTATGCGGAATCGAGACAGGTCCCGATCTATTTTTTTCAGCCAGAATTTTACTTATTTTCTCTCCTGCTTCTCTGAGCAGAGTGTTCCCAGTTTGCGCGCTGACCTTAATTTCCAGAATTATCATTCTTCAACCATGGTCACAATTAGCACCTGAGCTGAGATTTTTAGCTGTTTCAAGTCATGATGGGTTTCTTTTAACTTGTTACGGACAACTGATAGTTGAAAAGCTGTGTGAGAGGAGATTGATTCAGATAAGGAAGAAGCGGGTTCTTCGGATGATTCACGGGCAGAGTCTGGGTGGATGGATAGGATCTGTAGGTGGGGATGCAGGCAAAGGATCTAGTCATCAACATCTAAACTACCTCTTTACGAAGTTCTGCCATATCGCGTTGAGTAGTCTCGCTCATTCCTTTGCTGACCAGCGCGGTGTGTACAAGGTTCGACAAGCCTGCTAACTGCCTCTCCATAGTCTCCATTCTCGCCCTGAACACCTTATATTGAATTTCAATCAAGCGATTTCTTGTTAGCAACAATATCAGTCGGGAAAAATTATCTCTACCTGGATTCTCTATCGATGACCGGAGTAACAGATCCTGACCTAGTCACACTACGACTGTCGTGACTACTTGTATCTGAATTGTAAGGATCTGTGTTCGGTTCATAGACTGGCTTGTGTGCGATATTCTTGTGCATGAAATCAAAACTCGGTGCAGCCATAGCTGATGCCGGGCGCATCAAAGGCATCACTCGCCGTCCATCGTCTTGCTCAGTTTCAGAATGATAGTCCGGATGATCAAGGTAACCAATGGGGGAGACGACACGCGTTTTCTCTCGCAATCTCAGAACCGATTTGTTCTTAATATCACCCGGGTCCTCGAGTTCATAAAACAAGGCTCCTTTACTGGGCTCTTGAATGTAGATCTTGACATGTGGCTGCTCCACAAACGAGCGAGTGACATTTGGAAACGTCCTCACAAAGGACATCTTTACTTGATGGAGGGACTGAATAGTTCTCGGTAGAAGTGTTCTTTTGACCTCATCACTAGCTTGAAGAAAGACAACGTTCATATCATCAAGATGTTTGGTATTCAGATAGTCCGGTTGGCTGAAGCTTGAGTTTGGCTTCAGAAAAGAGTTCATTAGTGAAAACGTACAGACTGGAATTGATTCCAATACTTCCATCGAATTGTTGAGCTGTTCCATATGTGTTTGAGCGAGTGTTTGGGTAACTTGGTAGTGTCGAGACTTGTCGGAGTCTTTCATCATGTTCCAAGTTATCTTTCTGATGAATAATATGATCGTCTAAGAAAGAAGTTGAAAAAAAAACCTGCTCCCTTAGGCTTTGTAGCACTGAAGTTGCCCTAGACGATGTATGCGCAAATCTGGAACCTTGCGAGTCTCGAAGTGGTCTGCGTTCATGAATTCTTGCTACTCGCACAAATTATAAGTTAAAGTACCTCATACTTCCATCAATATCGCTGCTTGCCAGAGGGGCTATGCTCACTTTGACATCATCTGCGTATCCCCACTCAGACGAGGGTTTTTCTGTTGGAATCCTCCCATTCGAACCTGAAAATTCACGTTATTCTTTGAAATATTTTCTCACGTGTTTGAACTTAAAGGTGACACGAACTTGTCAAGTTTTTCTCGGGGCGAACAGTCCCTATCACCCGAGCTTCACAGCCAAACGTGTTAGTCCATTCCGCTTGTGACCTTCCATTCATAAAATTTTCAGGTGGATTTGAAAGGCTTGAAGCTTTAGATTCTTCAAACCTAACGTTTCTTGGTTTGGAAGACAGCGGTTCAGGGAGTTCAGGAGGTTCAGGAGCTATAGTTATTTGAACTGCTTGAGTGGGTTCAGGAGTCTTCCGCCCCCCAAGAATTCTGGGACGCCAACTGAACAGACCACCTGGCATTCTCTAGCCAAAGAGAACTCTGTAAAGTCTTTTTTTGAGTTCATTTGATTCAACAATATTAACGAAACGGATAGTTTTAGAAACAGTGCAGCATTGTGCTCCTAGAATCGTAAAAATTGTATGAATTATAGGGCAGATCTCTTGTAACTTGACAAAATGAGCAAAACGAAGTGTAAAATCGTATTCATTGAGAACAGACGAGGTTAGGGGGCATCAGTTGGACGTTTAGTGATTGGAAACTCAATAGATATACCGCTTTGTTGCGATAGACATAGAGAAGTTATACTGTTACACAGCTCATCCTGGTCCCGATCGACTCGCGAACTACCCTTTCGACTAGACAAAGTCCCGAAAAAATAATGAGGGATACTCATGTACTCAAAGCTCTCTGAACTACATTGGGACTACCCTACAGTTAACGAAAAATTAACAATTCGTACTCACGCTCACTCAGCAAACTCCCAATCCATTTGTCAAGTATTTTGATCCGTGGTTGTTTCATTTGATTGCGATGATGGCTTGAGTCAGCTGGAGGAGTTGCAGATCTTTCTGAAACACACCCTTGAGCTTTGCAAGCATGTTCTTATATTTTGAAACCTTACCACGAGTTGAAATTGTATGAGGTCGTTGCCGGAAGTCGGCAGAACCCGGTCTTTCGAATCTTGGATCCCCATGAAATTCCCGTGAATCCTAGAAAATGTCTCTCAAGGATCCAATTAAATTGGTAAACGCAGTTTTACCTGTGAATAAGAACGCATTACATTCCTTGACTGCCTAGGAGGCGCAATACATCCAAACATTTCCTATCGAGCTATCAGTGTTATTTAAAGGACCTAATAATTGCCGAAGGAAAAACAAAGCTTCCAAACGGTTGCTTATTGCGATTTTTGTGCTTGCTTCGCAGCTCTTGAAGTTGAGACATAGCGGTAGAGAAACAGTGCAATTTTTGAAGAGAGACAGTGCGGTTCTAAGCGAAGATTTCTTTGTGTGACCAGTGGCGACTACGAGGAGAGTTGGCAAATAAGAAACATGAACAACGGCCGCTAAGTCCCGGCAGTTTCTGCCAGGAAAAAGAAATCAGGAATTTTCAATGTTTCATCCTTACTAATATTAAACGACAAATTCTGTCTGTTTGTCTGTCTGTCTGTTTGTCTGTATGTCCGCCGTAGGATCTTAGAGATGGCTGGACCGTTTTGTTCCAGATTTGGTAAGAAGGTCTGGAGTTCCCGCCTGATGATGCACGACCAATTTTCCAACAGAAAAATTCAATCGGGCGCCCTCGGGAGCCGGAAATCTGCTTTTGAGGGGCATTTTTGCATATTCATTTCTAAAAATTAGAGGCCGGACACGTCAATTTTCTCAAATTCTTCTTTTTGGACGTGAAAGAAATGAATACAGTAGAGCACTAGAAGGGAGGGACGGCTCAAGCCGGCGCAGCCCGGCTGGTTTTCATAAAAGAGAAGAGATCATAGATGGAGAGAGATGCGAATGTAATTATTGGAGAGAAAATGCTTTCTTCTGAGAGAATTGAATCGGGTTCGATCAACTTATTGGAAGGTCTTGTTGGAGCTTCTAGAGTATTGTCATAATTTCCACAAGCTGAGTCGAACTCTTCTTTACTTGTGAAGGACCGCGGTGCTACAAAGCGGTTGTAGTGTTCTAGAGGGCACATCACGTCGCAAAGTGGAATAAGCTTCTCTGTGGGGACTGGTTCATTGGAGAGACGATAGAGAATCTGGAAACCCGACTCATTGAGAAAATAACTTGGGAAAAGCGACCTTCACATAACGTTTTCCATTGATGCGGTGTAGTTCTATGATTAACGAAGCAGTGTATGGGATAAGTTGATGATCGGAAATGCCCATGCTGTACATTAGAGAAGTCAAAGTAGCATCATGTGTGGCATAAATTATGAGTTTCTTCTGTTTTTGTATCCTTGATTCGTTCAAAATGTTCAAATCCTTCGACAACTGTCCTAGAAGGAAACCAGTTCGTAACTTAGATTTTTCAGCAGAATTGAATTCGGTTGTTCTTATCTGTCTTTTCAGTTCGGTGACATTTCCTAAGACAGTATAGACCCACTCAGGCTGTGGTATTCCGTTTTTTTCTTTCCGGTGAAGAACATTGAACACATCCGATATCTTGAGTGGGGTTACATCCCAGCCTGTGTTTTCTGATAACAGCTGAAGAAAAGACTGATATTTCTTGCTGATAGTGTCAGCCAAGTTTCTCTTATCGTTATGTACGACTTCCTCAACTCGGCGGCATCTCACACTGTTCGGTTTCAGAAGCTGAGAGGAGATAATGATTACAGAAAGCGTTTAAGCTGATTGAACTCACTAGATCTTGTTTATAGTTTGAAAATGTGTGAATCGGGACGATTTCTTCAGGAAACAGAGTCTGTGAAATTCCCATCGCAGTTTCTATGCACCGATCTTTGTCGCTTGATCGAATTAGTGTTTCTTGACGATCGAATTTTGTGATGAAGCCTTCGTAACGCTTTCTTAAAAAGATTCCAACTTCTTTCGCTTGCTCGAATCCTCTTTTGGTTAATTGCGAGAAACCTCTCGGAAAATGTTCGGACACCTCGAACGTGTTGTCAAGAGGGTAAGTGAACGACGGAGCTCTATCTCCATGTCTGAAATACCCGATAAAAGTTGGTAATTGTAACTTACGATACCGTACTAAGACTTGGACCATTTCCAATTCAGCATGTATCACAGATATGTACAGAAAGAGGAACCGATACATAATTTCGAAGGAATACCAGTGGTAAGGTGGTCTTGAATGAATTCGGTCCGATTATTTATATAGCAAAAAGAACGTCCTTGTCATTGTACCGCCTATGTACCGAATTGATAACACCACTCATTTAAAGGACAGTTGATGTACTGTCGAAGACAAAAGCATTGAGTCCATAGAATTTTATTCCCCTCCACCGAATACACTCATTGAAATATCGCCCAATTCTCAAGACAAAGAGCCACAAGACAACTCGAATATTTATCAGTAACTTCATGCTATTTATCAGTAACATCATGAAGTTCATGGACACAAATAGAAAAGAGACACGTGAGTGTCTGGGTGTTCATAACTTTGATTCACAAATAAGAATGAGTCACGGCTGTTTTAGGTTAAAACATTTTTAAGTAATACAAAAATAGAGTAGTTTCCAATGTTTAGTTGTAAGATCAGTGAATGCGGCAGAGGATCGAGATTCTCTTTTTACAGAGATGAGGAGGGATAAAGAAAGAGTTGGAAAATAACTTGGCTAGTTAGTCGGTTGCCGTTCTCATATCGCTATCATCATTTTTCTCGGAATCGTCAGTGCCTTGATTATCTTCACCCTCAGTATGCTTTGCTTCATTCGTTCCTTGCGACTCCACGCTTCCGGTTTTTTCAGATGTTTCACTCTTCGGTGTCTCCTCCATTACAAGTGTTCTCAGAAGTGGCGCAGAATTGGCTGTAAAAAATGAGATTTGCACAGGGTGATCGGTGAACAACAGTTACCATCTTGAGTGACGGCTTCACTCTGTTTTTTCTTGTACTCTTCGTAAGCCACAGCCAGTTTGCCTTCCCATTCTTTCACAGTCTCTTCAAACTTTTCCTCGTCAACCACAGGCTTGTCATTGACGACTTTCTTCAGTTGCTCTTGAAACTCATCGCTTCCTTTTTCAATTGCCCTTTTTCTCTCATCATGAGCTTTTTCTAGCCTTAAAAAATTGGATAAGCAATATGATTGCGAACAAAATGTACTTATTCAGTTCTTCCTCCAGTTTACTCTGATGAGTCCCCAGAGATGCAGCTTGTCTTTTCAACATTTCCATTCTGTGTTGAGGAATAACCTGAAGCAAATTATTTCTTCACAATGAAAAAACTGTTACTTTTTTATGAAAATGCTTACCGTTCTAGTGTCAGTGACCATGCTCGGGGAGAATAAATCGCTGATTAGACGATTGTTCCTCTCATATCTTACACCAGCCAACCGCCTCGTGCTCATTTCGTTTCCACCGTCATCTTCATCAACTGGCTGAATCACGACACCACCGGCATCCATGCGACTTCGCGACATTTTTTCATTATTTTTTGCTCGACCCTGGAACATGATTCATAATAGTAATAGAAAAGCCATATGTGTATTTCAACTCAAACCTTCGCAATCATGAAATTCGTTAAGCCATTATTTTGGATGTTTTTTGTCTGCTTTTCGTAGTCTGCCTAAAAAATCTTTTTCGTTTCTCAAGCATTTTTGGCTCACTTTTTCTAGTTCGTACTCATGCTGATAAATCGTTCGCTCCGCGTCGGTAATCTCCAACCACATTTTTCCGATCACTTTCCCAATGTCCCATAGCTGCGCATCTGGGTGTTCTGCTCTCACTTTCGGCCACATTTTTCTGCTATAGCGCATGTACGGTTGAAGAGGACGCTCGGGCAATTTCGGGCCACGCATATTCATTTCTTGAAACTGAAAAAAGTTGAATATGTTCCAGAAACTTTTGAATTTTCATGGAATCTTACATTCCTGGCTGGTGTTCCTTGTGGATGACGGAATGCTGACATCGCGAAAGCTTCTAAAAGTTATTAATAGTTTTTAGAAATTGCTAAGATTGATATTTTGATAAAACCAGGAGTTAAAAGTTGAAGTGAATGATGAGAACTGCTAAAACAACGGAGGTAGCGCAACGGCTTGAATAATACATTTTTGTTAATATCCCATCAGAAACACGTCTGTGAGTGATGAGTAGAACGAACTTGGAGAATTCAGCTAAAGAAATCCTCAGTACCTACGAACACTGAGCGATTTGTATAATGTATTTTGCCTATGAATAATAGGAGTATACTGAATAGGATTAGGAAAAAGAGCAAGTCGCTGGATTCTTCGGAATATTTCGATAATTTTTCCAGGAAAATGCAAAAGTTGTGCATACACTTTCACGACAAAATAAAGAATTTACCAATTTGAAAAAGACACGGGTCCTAAAGAATCAGAAAAAAAAACTAGGTAAAATTGAATCGAGAAACAGTGAATCAGAAATAAAACTGAGGACAAAAACAGTGTAAAAATTTGTTCAAAAAAGAGCACTGATTGTTTTACTATTTTACTGGTTCGAGCAAGTTTTTCAGAGAAAAACTTTCTAGTTCTTGGGAACCTCAATTGGAACGCGCGACAGACCATATCCAAACAGGAGAAATCAAAACAGAAAGGGAGAAGAAAAAAGCGCGCGAATTGAGAGATGTGCGGTGGAGCGCACTTGCTGACCTATTCATTGGGGCCGCGGCCCACGGTGGTTGTCGAAAAATTCCGAAAACTCGGCCACTAGATAGTGATTGTGGAGCGGAGCTGTCTAGAGACGTCTAATTAATATTTTGTTTTCCTCAAATAAAATTTTTATAAATTATTTATTATCCATTAACGTTTGTTCCTGGGAAGTCTTTAGAGAGTTTTTATTGATGGAATAAATGTGCGTTTGATTACGGAGAAGAAATAAGAGCACAATTGCATAGGCTTCAGAGAATGTGAACCCGTCGCTGTATCGAGAATTTGTGGGAGAACACGAGATTCGACTTTAGGGTATGAAGAGAGCATATTACAAGAGCGTGCCAATGAGAAGTTATGAAATACACATTTCAACAAACATCGTGTGCAGCAGGAAAAGGAAGAATGACAATCGGAGGACATTATGAATGTGTTAAGTTGGAATTCGGAGTTGTTTGACAGAAATCAACTCTCCGCATGATGATCGAGCATTACACGCGAAAAAATTCTGAATATTCAGATTGAAAACTTTGACCGTACAACGGGAAAATGAACAACAAAAGAAATAAGTTACTACGGGCTGTGAACACCGAGAACCTAAAAACTGCAAAATATCCTATAATTGTCATACAGGTTGGAGAACAAACATTCTGGAGCAAGAGAAGACTTAATAAGTAGCCAGAATGAGTTCAATAAAACCAGCAAGTGAGAGGGTGATGCATTTTGCCATATAGCGCCACCGTAGTTGCCCCGGGTTTTTTTTTGATAAACCGAGAGCAAATGCGAAGCCGCCGCCAAACAGAAAAAATGTTTGAGAAGGGGGGATCGTACGGGAAGAGCCAACAATTAGGCAAAAAACAAAGCAGCACACAAGCAGCACACGGAGATGAAAATGGATCATAAAAAGTAATCATATCTCGGGACGAGTAACACAAAAAACACACTCTCCACACCACATCCCACAAAAGCACACTAGTGAGAATTCAAAATAGCGACGATAAGTTACAACATACTGATTTTGATGCTTCGAATTTTTATGGAATGCTCCATGTTTCTCAGGAAAATAGGGGAGCATTCTATAAAAGCTAAAAACAATAAATGTTGCTCTTTTAGGTAGACTAATGAAATATTTTTAAGAAGAGGACAGAATAATCGACGGGAGATAATCTTGGAAGCGGAATCAATTTTGTGATAGTGGTCTGTGTCTTAACTCCACCAATCTTGTTGAGGTTGAGAACGCTGCTGTGGCTGTTGCTGACGACCACTCGATTGGAATCCTCCACCCGAACGTTGACCACCTCCAAATCCTCCATTTCCGCCACCATTTCCATTTCCACCGCCGTTTTGATAACGATGATCGCGACCTTAAACGAAATATTTAAAATATGGGAACGCATTTAAACACTATACACATTGCGAAAACGAACTTAAAACATACCTCCGAAACGATTTCCATTGCCGCGCCCACCACGTCCACGATAACCTCCTCCACTTCTCATGTCTCCCGACATTCCTTCCAACCAATCAGGTAGCTCTTGATTGGCCTCAACAATAAGATCCATCAACTCGCGGGCAATGTTCCGATTTTTGTCATTGAAAAACGAAGTGGCGAGACCGACATTTCCAACACGTCCAGTACGACCAATTCGATGCACATACTCATCGACATCTGATGGCAAATCGTAGTTGATGACGTGCTTCACATTTGGTATGTCTAGACCACGAGCGGCAACAGCTGTGGCTACCAGGATCGGGGCTTGACCAGTTCTAAAAACAATTTTTACAAGCTTACTTAGTATATTGTCTACCTAAAGAGATCCAAGTGTTTCTCTCTCTCAAATTGCTTCAGATCTCCGTGAATTGTAACAACCTGATAATTTTGACGATTCAAATACCAGGCCAAGTCAGAAGCTCCTCGCTTGGTCTCGACGAACACCAGTGTCAAAGAACTGTCGCCTGTTGCGTCGAGGAGATCCATTAGGTAGGACCGTTTCTCATCTTCTTCCACCCAAACAATTTTCTGCATGATGTTTTCAGAAGTAGATCCGACTCTTCCAACAGCCAAGAATACGTAATTCGGTTTCAGAAAGTCCTGAGCTAGCAATTGGATCTCTTTAGGGAAGGTCGCAGAAAACATGGCGGTGACACGATCTTCTTTCGGTGGCATGTAGTTCAACTCGACTATCTGAAATTGAAATTGTTCGGATGTTCGATACGGTGGTTTATCACTCACTTGACGAATTTGTGGCTCGAAGCCCATGTCCAACATACGATCAGCTTCATCCAGAACAAGGTAGCGGCATCCTTCTAGACCAATCAAACCCTGTTCAATAACATCGATGAGTCGTCCGGGTGTGGCGATTAGAATATGACAACCGAGCTAAAAATCAGAATTTCAGAATTTGAAAAACAGTGAAAAAAATTTACTCTCAGCTTGTGTATCTGATCTTTGTAGTTTTCACGACCTCCATATAGCAAAGCTGATGTGATTGGAGTACGGTACGCGAACTTACGGGACTCGTTGTAAATCTGTTTCGAGAAAAAAATTATTTGAATTAAGAGTGATCCTTACTTGAAGAGACAATTCACGAGTAGGAGACAGAACTAGAGCACTGGGGTATTGTTTTTTTCTGCCTCCTTGACTGACAACTGAGCGATGTACTGCATCTGGCCCGTCTTGAAGGATAGAGTTAACAAGTGGAACCAAGAAAGCAGCAGTTTTTCCCGATCCTGTTTGAGCACAGGACATCAAGTCTCTACCACTCTGAAGAGCAGGAATCGAGTACTTTTGAACAGGTGTTGGCCTATCGTAGCCAGCTTTCTTGATATTGTCTTCAACCCATTCATGCAGACTGAGATCGGAAAACTGAAACAAACGAGGTTTTAAAAAGTAGCTTGCAAGTTTATTACCAAGCCAATTGGTTGTGGAACGTCGTCTCCGGTAGCTTCGACAGGGATTTCCTCGTACTTGTCAAAATTGATTCCAGAAAGTTGTCCAGAGAACAGTTCCTGCTCGATTCTTTCATCTCTAGGACCACGCTCTTCCCATCTAGAAACACCGCGTTCGTTTCTGGATGGTGCGTCTAAATTTGACCAGCGGGCAGGAGGACTACAATTAAATTTGAAAATTTTGATCGTAGTCTAATACAAGACTTACGCATCTCCAGCCCGATCACGGCGCTCGTTGTTACTAGATCTGTTTGATCCTCTGCTGTCATATGAATCTCTGTTGTTGTATCCTCTATTGAAATTTCCACTATCGCCTCGATCCTGACGACTGAAGCCACCACGGCTGAAACCTCCTCGGTTCCCACTGTTATTATATCCCCCGCGATCTTCGAAACCACCACGGTCTCTTCCTCCCATGTTGCCGGTACGATTGTCATTGTAGCCACGGTCAAAACCACCTCCGGAGTTCCCTCCTCTACGAGAACTACCTCCACGACGATCGTCTCCACCACGACTCAACTCAGAAGCTGGAGCTGATCCTTCATTACGGAGATGTGGTGGTACATAACGTCCTCCTCTGTTCAATGCAGCACTATCACTGCTACCATTGTTTGTTTGATTACTTTCCATCAAAAAGAAACACGCGCAAGTATGCGATCAACCCTGAAACGAAAAATTAGGTCGAGTTCATATATTTCGAGTAAGGGTTCGGAAGAAAAGTGGAGAAAACTTTGTCGAAAGTTAAGCTCACAAAGCGTTCCCGGCTATTCGAAAAATAGTAGAGGAATAGAGAAAAAGTAGAATGAGTATATTGCGCGCCACTCTATCGATTTTCGTTGTTTCGGTTTCGTAAGAATTTATAGCACTTTTTGGAAAATCCGGTACAACAGCTTTCAGCTAGATGAATAACATCTGGGCAAAGATAAGTGAGGGGAAATCGAAACCGTCGGTAAAATTTGGACTACAGGAATCAGAGATATTGAGGAAGTGGTTTTGAGGGAAATATACAAGAAGGATAAACGCTTGCTGTAATTAAACTATACATTCATCTTCCAGGAAAGATATTAATCCGGACCGGGCGATCAATTTTTAGGTAGGTTAAGGAAAAAATAGGTAAAGGCGTGCCCGATTTCAGTATTAATCAAAAACGTTTCTGTTGATCTTTTTTAAAGAAAACAGACGTCTAATAATTTTTAGACAATATTATAACTACCTCAAATAGGAACAGAAAGGGGAACAACTATTTTATTCCTACTCTTAGCAAAACGGAAAAATGAGCGAAAAGTAAAATTGTGGTGTTACACGCCGCGGTGTTTGCGGACTTTGTAGGGTTAACCGTATCCTGTGAATTCAATCGAACATATCCCTTTTTTATGTCTAGAGACGTTAAAAATTCAGTCTAAGACAAAAATATATTTTTCTTGCAGAAGCCTCAATATAATGTGCGCGTCTTCCGATTTGCAGATAGCTGAATTCTTAGAAAGAAACGGTTCCGGTCCAATAGCGTTCATCACGGTATGAAATGTCTTTTTTTCCATCGAACTTCTAGCTGAGTAGAGTGGAGGAACACAAGTTCCTCTTGAGAAGAACACCGTTCGCTTTATCGACAATTTTTCTGCAGGGACACGTGGTGCGTCAAGCGCTGAGTTAGTTGTCTTTAAACCTTCTTAATCAGAATGTTTTCCAGATACTTTCTCCGAGTCGGTTATTCTGTTATTTTCATGCATCGAGAAGAGACACTGAAACCGTTCAGTAGACACTTTCCCAATTTGTTCGAATCATTAAAGCTAGTTGATGGGAAAGTTGATGTCCGTCTACCAAAACTCAGAGAAGTTCTGAAAGAGAAGCTCGCATGTGAAGATAAAATATTGTATGTATCTTTCAAAACGTTCGATCAATATATGTCGCTATTGGAAAAGGTTTGAATCTAGCTTTAATCAAATTTATGAATTGTTAAACAGCTATGCAATCATCTCAACCCGTTCGGTTCTAGAGTATTGGTATATCTTGCAGCAGCAGTGTCGGATTTTGTTGTTACTCAACTAGTCAGTCCTGGAGTTTGAGCTTTAAAAATCTACAGAAAAAGCTCATTGCAGCCGACTCATAAAATTGCCAGCAATGCTCAAATTAGTCTGGGTCTCAGCGTCGCCCCAAAAGTCATCGAGAAGGTAGTTAATAATTACGTCCCTCAGGCGTACATTGTTTCTTTCAAAGTAAGCATGGACGTTGTGTTCATATCGAAAATCCTTGTTTTTAAAGCTAGAGACTGATGAAGAAAAACTGCTGCCTAAAGCAAACGCTGCACTGGCAAAATACGGTCATCAACTGGTAACATTCAAACGGAACGTCACATTTCAGAAAACTTGGCAATTATTCAGGTGATTGCCAATATGCTCTCCACCCGGAAACAGCGAGTCATAATGGTGCAGAAAGACGTCGAAAGTGCCGATGAAATAAACATTTCCGAACACCCGGATAGTCAACTTGAAATAGAATACTTCATCATCGACCGTGTCAAAAGTCTCCATCAAGCATTCATTTCTTGTCACTCCGCTGATTTGAAGATAGTATGAAACTTTTTCTTTGTAACCCTCATATTATTTCTCTTGTTGACTGTCTTAATTCTTACAAAACGTTTTTATACTATAACAATATCTTTGAACTCGGAACCATTGAATGTATTATATTAAATATCCCCCAGAAAAATGTCTCACCTTTCGGGAATGCTTAAAGAACATAATAAAAAGCAGAATCTGCGTAGGGAGGTTCAGGGTGAGTAAAAATGAGACTATCAGTACATACCCGGACAGTAATGTTTTACAGAAAAGCTCAGAAATGAAGCCGTTGTTGCAGCTCAAACTCTCTCTACTTCGGTTGTCGATCATCTGAACGCAAAGTAAGTTGTGATGAGTGCATCCGAAAGCGCTGCTTTATAAAGGAAATGAAAATCAGAGTAGCGCAAGCCTATGGTAATCAAAAGAGACTAGACGTGGAAGCTAAGCGATTCGAAAATAATGCATCAGCACTTGCAAAACAGACTGAGCAGTGGCTGTTCATAACGGAAGGATTAAACTACGCGCTGAAGGTTGGTAGGAATCTGGAAATCTAACGAATTCTTGATTTTCAGGAGATCGGCGACGTAGAAAACTGGTCTCGTACGATTGAAAGCGACATGAAGGTTATAACTGAAACTCTGCGCAGGGCTTATGGTAAGTTCTGCTTACTTACTCAATAATTAAAACAGAGCTTCATTCAGAAGCAAAAAATCTTCCGATTCCGGCCCCAAGCACGGCACGAAAGATTTAGAATCTCTTTTTCTTGTCATAATAACAGATTATTCTTTGATAAAAATGTTCTTTCAAATATTAACTAGATAAAATTATTTTACAAGAACGACAAGTAAACGAGATCACAATTTTGAAAGTATAAGTTTGTTATCACATTTGTGCCAATTCTTTGGTAAGCTTTTCCATTTCGTCGACGTACTCTTGTTTTCTCTGTATTTTTTTAACTTGATTTTGCTGAGGAACAAGGTCACCGCTTGCCACTCGTGCCTGAAAGAGCAAACCATCTGGGTCGAACATTTTTGTGGTGTATATAGGATGTATCATGCTAAATATGTGAACTCAGTATTTCCGATGTCAAAGTTTTTCTCTGTTCGCGCAGCTCTTCTATATGACTGATATTTACCTCCATCCCCTCGATGTCTTCCAGTTTTTTCTTTGTTAAATCGATTCTCTTCCTCAGATGATCTTGAGGTGTGATGCACACATTAGCTTTGATAGCTGGAATAATTTTGAATGGTATTAAACATCTGAATAAAATATATCAGGAAGTACCACTAATCGGCTTTCTTGGTTTTGGTGTTGCTAAAGACCGCGGACACATTCCAACCGGTCCTGAAGACTTTCCTGTGTTGGCCTCTACTTGCAGTCTGTTTTGATACTTGGGTTGCTCGTCTTGAGGAATGTATCTGTAAGTTGTGAAAATGAAAATTTGCTAGCGCGCAAAGATGGAGGTTTGTGTATCCATGACTAAATACTTAGAATGCATTCGAATGTCGAGATAATTGATGGAGGGATTGATTCGGAACTTATCGAGTATTACCCTTCTTTCACTCGCCGCGCTTTCCTCCATGTTCCATCGGGCCGTTGGGTTGCTGTTATGAAAGTTTCTCCTAGAAAAGTTGAACATTTGAAGCAGGCGTTGTCTCATTTCTCACCATTCTCCGTTTGAACGCGGAGATCACCTCCTTCACTACAAGTATGTTTTGATTTGCCTACCGAATTCGAAGCCATGTGCTCAATTTGGAAAGCTTTGTGACACGGTGACACGGGGTAAAACGCTATGAAAGAATTTTTACTGACACAGATATTTTATGCCAGTAATTGTAATAATAACAGTGATTCGCAAAAAAACACGCGATGAATAATTTTTTGTTATATCTGTGGTGGAAACCATGTATTAACCGAGGAACCGCACTCTCACTATGCAACCAATATTTATTCTGATTTCTGCTTTTTCTCCTTTTCAAACATTCATTCGATCAGACTGAATGAGTTGCTGAAATGGAGAGCAGAAAATCTATCTTTATGACATTTAATATTCAAGAACATCACATTCATAGCGGTCAATAAATAACTTTGGGGAAAAGAAACGAGTATAGACATACGGCAATAAATTATAAATATCATGCTGTGATACACTTCGATTTTTTTACATAAATCCGGGGGTATTATATTGCTGTTGTCCTGGTTGACCATAGGAAGCATTAGCATACGCTCCGGCAGGCGGATATCCCATCTGGGGAGCAGGAGCTCCATAAGTGAGCATAAGTTGCGGTTCCACTGAAAAAAGTTATATCAAAATCGATAGAAAGTTTCCGCGTACTAGACATTCCATTCTGTTGTTGCTGTTCAGCCTTTTCTTCTTTTCTCTCATGTTCGGCACGCTCGAGTTTTTCCAACCTAGTCTGATAATCTCTCATCACTTGAATCATGTACGGCATAGCATAGTCCATGATTTTATGTTTCCAAGCAAGTTCCATGATCACATCCGGATGAAGCAGATCATAACAATGATACAGTGACGCAGCGAAACAGTCATATAGCTTCTCATCAAGGAAAAAGGACAGCAATTCTTCAGAGAGTTCTCCATTTCTCGATTCAGCAGCATACTCCATAGCATCTTTGTAGAGCTTATCTTTTTTGCAGAGTTCGATGGATTGCTTCCATCGGTTGTTTCCTTTGAATAAATAAGCAGAAATTCTGCGGAACTCGACAAGCGGGTGCTTCTCCAGTTGTTGCGCCAAGGTGATGTTATCAAAGTTGTCCTGAGCCTCGATAGAGCCGCGGAGCCCGGAATGGTCCTCTTCGTCAATCAGAAGCTGGTTCAAAGCTTCATTTATGGCTTTGTTGTTCAAGTTTTGAACTTGTCTCAAATAAGGCTTGATCAATGGAATTTGCTTCACTGAAAATAACTGATTAAGGCGATATTTATAAACCTGAGTACTCACGTTTGCTGAAAAACAGGACTGTTCGCGAGTGATCCAATCTTGGAGACAGGACAGCTAGCAGATCGTTCAGAAGAAGTGGCTTGAAATCCAAATAGAACTGCATGGCCTTGTAGTAGAGCTCCACATTAGCGACCTTCGCGATAACTTCCTTGAAATGCTGCTCTCTCCAGGATTCGGTCGGATGCTGCATCATAGTAAGAGCAGCGTTATCATACTCTTCATATTTGTCATAAAGGAAAACCAGTTCAGACCACAGATGTGCTTGCTCGGCAGCTCTGAGTACTTTTGGAATGTTCACACGACTCCAGAATAGTTCCAAGTGTTCCCTCATCTTTTCTGGTTTGTATTTAGAATAAAGGATAGCGAGCTCAGTGAACATTCCCATGTGAGCGCGTTCCAATCCGAGGGCTGCTTCGAGAAGTGCAATCAGTTCTTCGAAATGACCACGGTCTTGATAAAAGTTGATCAGCTCTTCAAGTTCATCAGCATGAACAACAATATGAAGTCCACACATTTGGGCCAAACGGAATTCGCCGTTCTCAACACACGCGAAGCAAACTTGTTTCCATGTTCTTGTACTGTTCGCTTTACGAGCAGCATCAACAGCACCCTGGTACTCTCCCAGTCTAACCAACGTCACTGATAGTTTGGCGAAGTTTGAAACGTTGTTGAACAATATTTTAGCTGCATCGAACATACCATTGTCAAAGCAGCGGTCTCCAATCTGAAATGGTTAATGTTTTACCAGATGCACTGAGTAAAAACTACCTGTCCGATCTGCGCATGATTTGGTAAAGCTATAAACTCTTCCAGTTCGGCAAGTCTACCGGTTTTAGCCAAAGCATAAACGAGCTCAGTCTCGATGTAAGACTCTCGGCTTTTCTTGCGCGCCATTTGCAGATAACGGACAAGATCCTCCCAATGCTCCGTCTGAGAGCATTTGTTCACCACCTCCATATACGCTCCAGGATCATCAGCTTTAATGAAGGAGTCTACTGCTTCTTTGACAAGATCTTGCTTGAGTTGTGCTTTCGCTAGCGAAGCCCAGACATCGGATTGGTTGCACTTCTCGGCAAACTCGTACGCACGATCCAAGTTGTTCACATTTTCGATGAGAACGTTGATAGCACTGGAGTTGACGTCAAACTTTTTGAAAATCGCAAAGGCCTCCTCGTATAGTTCAGAAGTGATAGCAATGTTTGCAATGTCCGGTGCGTCATAATTGTCCAACTTCTGGATGTACTCCATGACTCGAGTTCTGTCAGCCTGCAAAAAAGTTTCCGTAGTAGAAACTTGAGAACATATAAACTTACTCTCATAGCAGTCAGAATCAGCAAATTTTGAAGATTGCGATGCTCAGAGAAAGCTGAATTGTCGAGAACAATTTTTTCTAACAGTTCGATGAGTTCATTAGGCAGATCCGCAGCCATAAAAGCTTTAACAGTTACGGAGATATCTTCTGGATCTTGAGTCTCGGAGAGTGCAGTTTGAACGACTTGGTCAATAAGTTGTCTCCGATAGATATTTTCTTCATTGAGAACTTGTTCCCACAAACCAAAATCACGTCTTTTAACAAGATATCGTGCCAAATTTTTGAACAAAGAGTTCTCATTGCAGACGTTGATCAGCTCCGCATCGCATTGTCCGCGCTCATACGAAAGGAATGCGTAGTGAGGATCACGTTTCTCGCAATACTTTCCAACTACTTTGCTATCGTAGTAAGGATTCTCCTTGAGGAAACGTTCAGGGTTGTTGTTAGCATCGATGTAGATTTTCGCCATAGCGTTATGAGTTGCAGAGTCAGTAGCTCCTTCTTGAATTCTTGATTCAAGCCAATGGCTGAGAAGTTTCAAACGGTTCCTCTTCTCAACTTCTTCCACTAGCTCATCAATATCAAACTTTCCACGTGTGTTGATGATTAGCTGTTTGATAGCATCTTCACTGCAATCAACATCAAGAAGAGCTCCAACCACAATCGGAAGTCTAGCTGCGTTCACTTTTTGCACGAAAACTTCTATGTACTTTTGAAGTTGGTTTCGGTACAAGTAGAGAACCAGATCGTGGACCATGTTGTGCCGATCACAGACAATAATGAGAGGCAACTGGTCAGTTAGCTTAGCTTCTTTGAGAAAATTCTTCACTCGTTCCGCGTCGTAACATTGAGATTCTCGACAAATGCGCTCAACTTCCTTGATTTGTCCAGTTCGCGTGGCCGCCTGAGAACAACAAATAACATCGGAACATTCAATGTGTTGATTACCTGAATGTACTTGAAGTGAACTTCTGGGTCTTGACTGAAATTCACAATAGAGCCGAGGAAGTAAAACAGCCCTTCATATGATTTGTGACTTTCGAACATTTCAATCAGCTTATCAGCTCCCAATTGTTCATGATACTTTGATGCGATTTGCACAACTACTTGGAGATTTTGACGGATGTTTTGCGTGAGCATAGCTTTGAGGCACTCCAACGAGTCTTCAACAGAAAGACTTCCAAAGTAACCAATGAGCCACTGTAAATATTTCCTTAGATGAATTTCCACAATTACAAACTAACATCGGGTTTGAGCAAATGAGTATGCACAACTGTTCTTTTGATGTCGTATAAATCGGTGAAGTGTTCCAGAGCACGTTGCAGAAGTCCCGCCTTTTCGCAGAGCTGGCCAATGGCGGCTCGATCGTAATGTGAGAACATCTTATTAGCCAAAATTGCATCAGCGACTGCAGGAGCAGCAAGCAAATTCATTTCAAGCAATCTGGTCTGAAGATGACCTTCCTCGGGTTTATCAGCTTTCAGAACTTCAAGAAGGAATGAAGTGCACGGCTGAACAGCTTGAACTTCCATGAAACAATCAATGATCTGTGATAAAAATGTTAAATAGAGGTACTCTGTCTGAAAAGTGTCACCTGTGATAGATCAGCTAATGGCTCTCCATTCTCACTCTCCGAGACAAGGAGTTGGGCGAACTTTGCTCCATTATCGGGATTTGAATTACGTAGAATTTGTCTCAGTTGGAACAAATAATCTGGCTGGAATCCCACTCGCTTCGCGTACATGACAATTTTATCGAACTGTCCAGTCTCCGCAAATGATTGAACCACCTTATGAGGAACGTTTCCACGCAAATACACTGACAAAGCGGTGTTGACATCGTGCGGTTTGATAAGGTCTCCAAGTTCTTCGCAACACTCCAATTTTTGATCGTTGAGCCACTTTGTGATAAGCTCTTTCCGACCTTGAGCCAGCACCGGCCGACAGAGCTCCAGCGTTTCATACTTGTTGAGTTTTCCTTGATCGAGAAGAATACCAAAATACTGAAGGAGAGGAGAGGGTCCTGCACCAGCAGCAGGACACTGTTGAAACTTTTGAATTGTCGCTGGGGTGCGAAGAATTCCTTGAGGAGCTGAAGCAGCAACTTTCGCAGCTTCTCCAAATTGTCCATTGCTGAACAATAGGTTGAATTTCCGAACGAAAAGTTCCTCAGCTCCTGAATTATGAAGTTGTCATCGAGATGAAATTCAAATCTTACCAGGAAGATCACATCGAACAGCTAACTTCAAAGCCAAATCTGGGTTTTGAAGCTGAGTAGACACGTACGGAACCAAATTGCCGTCATCAACAGATACGGAGAGAACTTGTCCTTTTCTATTGATTCCCATAATTCCTCCAGTGGCCGTGTATTCGCAAGTAACAAATACAGTATCAGAGGAAATACGGTTGGAATAGATTCGCGTTCCTGATTCGACATCATACAAATGAACGTATCCTTGTTTCGTGACTAGGTACACAATCCCTTGCTTTGCAGAAATCTGTAATTTTCATATTTCATAAACGAATTTATGTTTACATAAACAATAGAGTATCATGTTACGCTTAGTTTATGATAAAACTTGAAATACTGACCTGCATTGAAACAGGAAAATCTCCAGCAGTGTCAGGTGTGTAAGGAACATCGACGTTCTTTTTCTGAAACGGCGTGTTTCCAGCAGGTGGTGACCCAACCTCGATAATGTGCAGTTTTCCACCATTATCAGTTTTCACAGAAAAACAGAATAGATTGGAAGGATGAGGGTTTCCATCAACCTGAAAAACAAACATTTTGGGCAAAAAAATTTAAAAATTAGTGAATCTCACCTTGAACCGGACAAAGCTGGCCGCATGTCCTTCGATTGGCTGTGACACCTTCCTCTCTGCACTGTATAACTGCATACTTCCAACGACGCGAGAATCTTTTGCGGAGATTCCGATAAGCACAAGCCATTTCGAATCGAAATCGGCGCGATAATTGATTATCTGTGTTCCCGCCAACGACTGATGTCTATCGAAAATTTTTACAGGAGCGGCGTCTCCTTCAATAGACCAATGGTACACGGCCGTATCAGACACAAGTGCAATCGTTTTTTCACTGATCCATTTCCAAAAAACGACATCTTCTGTGTTAGTATGAGCTTTCACTTTCGACTTCAGTTCAATGTTGAAAATTTGAAGCGTTTTTCCAGCTGAAAATGGGGTTCATTGAGAGAGAGAGATTAGTTGTGACATACATTTCAATGCGAGAATCTTCGCAGTTGGGTGCATTATAACTGAATCAGCAGATATTGGACGGCGTGTGGGATTGGACGGATCAGCCATGTCGATAATAACAACTTGCTGCTGGTCTCCAATCTAAGAAACATGGTTATTTTAGCTTAATCTCTATAATCTTACCATTTCACGGACAACAATGAACTTGTCAGACTCCATGGTAACGTTGGAGAAAGTTATGTTAGGAACACGAATGCCTGCACTAGGCAACTGTAGATGCTCATGAAATTTTATGGGTAGAGCCGTCATTCTTGTTGTCTAATTAATTGGGTTGGAAGTTCTTTACGATAAATATGCCTGGAAAAGAATTAATAGGTTTGCGAAAGATAAGCCCGCGATATTTGAGAGATTTAACGAATTGCTTTTCAAGAAAGATTTGACAAAATGAAACAAACAAAATCGTGAACGATGAGTGGACATTCCTGTTTGCAAAGCAAGGCCAAGTGTCCTCGTCATCAGGGGAACCGCTCCGCAGGCGCGACGCAATGCATTGGAGCGAACTTGCAAAATGCTGTAGACTGAATTTCACACGGCCACGGCCGCAATCATTCGCTTGGAGCTCCGTCCGCGCCGTGGATACCGCGGAGATGAAGCGTCATGAATAAACTGGTTTCGCTACTCGATTAAGACGACGCAAACCTATTAATTAGAAGTTCTTGCGAACCTGGTTCCATAAATCAGTACCAAATCTCACAATCAGTCCCCTGTCCTCAATAGAATAACAAATAAAGATTTACAGTTACAGTAACCCATATTTTGAACATCACATGCCGACGTGCTCAGGTCGTTGTCTGACTTTGGAATGAGACCTAACTTATCTGAAAGAGCATGTTCGATACCCCAAGTACGATATCATAATTTTTGCCAAAAACTCAATTTTTACCTAGTGATGAAGCTTTAAAGTTGAAGACTTCAATGGCGGGGAGGGGTTCCGTTTTTGGGCTTCTGTCTTTCCCAAAACGCTTCAGAATATGTTCAATGCTTATTCTCAACTTTTTATGCATGTTATGGGTGTGGCTGTTGGAATTCTCATTTTGTGACCGACAGTTTTCCCTTGAAGAAAAATTATTTTCTGTAAATTTATATCGGAAACTCGGAAAATTATAAATGTATGCCGTTTTGATTTAGTGACTCTTTTCTCAGTTCGAAATGTTCTGTTGCTTCCAGTTTAATATCATCGTAGAAACAACGCTTCATTTGCTCGAATCTGAAAGTCTGCATGTTACCGATTCCTGAAGATCATTCATCACCGGTCTAAGCAAGGTGCATAACTGTAGTCTATAGGCGTGAATATATCTGGTTTTTGGTCACAGAATGTCAGACATTTTTCTCCCGCGGTCGTAGAATCTACTCTACTTCGAGCACAGCACTGATTTGAGTAAGTTGTTCACCAGAAATAGGATCAGGGACTTACTGAGCTGTGGTCTCTTCCTTGAGCTGCACAGAATTGCATTTCCGGTAGAAACTCAATAGGGCACTCACTTGTTCCAAAAAACATAGATTGGAGCTGAACTGTTGGAATTTATAAAAATCAGAAGAGCATAGGACAGACCACTTCTTTATTGTACACGTTGAAATGACACTTCTGCACGCATGCTGGGGGTAACTGCCGTTCCTCACAACACATGTGGAACAAATGATTCGGATTCTAAGAAAACTTCCATTTAAATACAAGTTTCAGATTTTCATATCCACTCACTGTTAGTCTGGCGAAACTAGTTTCAGTGATTTGAATATTAGAGTCATTCCAAATTTTCAGACCGAAAATGTTTCCGTCATCGCTTTCTTCATTCTTGATATCGATAGCATCTCCATTTAGGCGCTTAGAAGCACGCGCTTTTGCTCTCGCTTTACATCCGCAACACCCACATGCTCCACTGGACCCACATCCTTCGCAAAGAATAACAGTAAATGCGAGAAAAGCAAAAATTAACTTTTTCATAGTTGGCAAGGCTCAACAGATCGAGAATTGCTCCTCTTTTGTAGGTTAGAACATATTCATAAGATCAATCTGGTTTCAGATTGAAGTGTTTATGACTTTGAATAATACAACAATGAACAAGTTGTGGATAGGTTTGCCTTGAGTCCATTAATTGGGTCCAGGAATCTAGTTGTTTATTGTTATTACTTGAAACTCAAGTATTCTCCGACCTTACAGAACAAGTACTCACGTGAGAGGTGGAAACATAACGAAGACCTGTTTCCTGATCCTATCCTTACCCAGCTTCTCGACAAATCCTGGTGAGCTGTGCTTATTGTTCCGCTTCCAGTCTTCAATTATCGTCACTATAAAATCACCCCCAACTACAAATATATTTTTATTTTGAGGATATTGGTCCGACCAATTTATAATCTTTGCAATGAATTATGTCATTTTATTACCATTCTGTTTTTCTTATTACGTTCAATGTTGCCAAGGCGGTTCTGGTGGTTGTTGCAGGAAGCAGCCACCGGTAGTGGTGAGTCGAATATGGAACAGGAAACTATTCGAAAATGGTATTTCAACAGAGTTTCTCGACATTTTCAGGTTAATTGTGGAAGTCAGTCGTCTTGTCAGCAAGGGTATGGTTGCGGTCAGTATGGATGTGCCAAGAGGAAGGCGTTCGGTGGAATCACTAAAAGGATAGATGGAGTTTTGGTGAACGATGATGAATACAGCCAAGCTTATTTGCCGGATGCAAGCCTTTCCCTAGAAGTAGAGAACTATTCTCACAATATCTCCATTGACAGGTTGACGAACCCTAATTTTATTTTCCGCTCTTGTTGCGAAGCTCGAGGGTTGCCCGACACTTGTTTGGCTCACTGTAATTTCAATACATATACGCCAAGAACGGTATAAAAATCATCAGAGTTGAGCTAATTTGATTTTTCAGTTGGAAAAGATGTTCAATAAAATTGATAGTTGTCCAATTGAGGCACTTAATGAAATTCATTACTGTGCTGCTCAAGGGATTGATCACCGTGTGTGCTGTAACATGAACGGCGTTGGATCTACTGCCGCCGGAAAAAAATGTCTAACGTTTTGTGACCAACGACCTAACAAGTTCACTCCTATTGATGCTACGTATTTACCATGCTTTGAAGTTTTTGAAGGAATGAAGCAATGCTTTTTCCACGAAATCAAGTGAAAATACCCGGAGTACCTCCGTATAATTATCGTTTCAGGCGGCGCGCTGGAAAGAAATTTGGATTTTCAATGACATCAACAAAGACAATCAACAGTGTTTGACTTTGACCGTTTTGTGTGCGTGTGTTTCATGAGAAATATTGAGTAAATGTTCTTTTGACAAACTCATGACAAGACAGACACACAATAGATGTTACAGATTGGCGACGATGACAACGTGTAAAGTTAGAGAATGGGGAATAAAAAAGTTATGTTTTCAAACAATCAGTAATCAAAATAGATGACCAGTCTAAATTGATTAACCAATTTTCACAAAACGTTAGAGAGGGATCGAATAGTGACTATTTCAATGTAAGAGGATACATTCAATGAAAGGGAATTCAAGGTTTAAAGGTGCTACAACCGAGTCTGGGAGCTACCGAAAGGATGAAACCTGCAGTTCGCTTAGCACTTTCCACATGTCTTGGCACACTTAGCAGTGTATGCAGCGAAGTCAGCGTTGTCGCAGAGCTCAGCAAAAACGGCGCAATGACCATCTGAATATATAAGATTTTGAAAACTCATGGATAACTGGAGAACCTTCATCATCAGCACATGTAGCTGAGGTGTAGACCACGAAAGCGGAGAAGATGACGAGGAAGTAGAGAGCAATGGTCTTGAGCGAGAACATGATGTAGATTTTAGGATGAGTGTGCCCTTATCTCTCTTCAGATTTCTTTTATACTATTTTCTCTGAATACATACGCCCATTGCAATCTATCTTTTCGAAAATTCGGAAATTTACACACCTGTTTCCACAATGACACAACGAAACTGTGTGTGCACAGATTGAGAAAAGGATACATATTGATAATATTATTACAGAGCGGAAGTATAGTAGCTTGTTTGTTCATGTAGGCTTTTAGATTCTCCAAATTCTGGCAATTTATGAATTCAAGAAGACGGATTCTCGAACGCCATCGGCAGCCGTATAGATTTCGGCGCATATTCTGCTAGTTCCCGACGTTTGTGGTCTCTGAATGCGTCTTGCTTCTGACACTGTTCGACTTCCCGCTTGTCTTTAGGATTTTCGATTTCTAGATTTGCCAGCGCAATATCTGGCCAAAAGTTAACGGCTCGGTGGTTATTGCATTTTTCCAGTTAATGACTAGAGATGTTGAGTGACTCAACCGTTGGTTAGTCACTGAAGTGATCAGTGAAAATCACCGAGTAAAAGAACGGGAAGAGTTGACGACCGAGTAAAAAACTTCCCAGAATCATTCGCCAGTAAATGATTCAATAATCAAAGAGTCATAAATTTTTCACCGTCTTTCTCGAAAAAGGGAAATTACTCCAAAACACTGTTTCCTAGACTTGGAATAGGAACATGATAATTGTATGTTCTCTAGAGCTGGACAGTTCTGGAAACTCTTCGAATACATTCATTTTTCTTCGATTGAAAAGCAGAACGTTCAGATCAGCAGGTGAAGTTTCCAGCATTTTGTAGTTTTTTCAACGAAGGATCGACGTCAACTGAGATAGTGACGTTTTGATGTTGGTTCTATTTGTAAAGATAATTGCATGAGCTTCTTCTGATTATCAATGACCTGTTTCAAAATCGAGTTATCACAGGTTTTGTTGAGAAAGCCCACCCTCAAGTTTCTTATCAAACTTTGGGGTTCTATATACTGATTTTCAGGCGCTTCTTGCATGCCCTTGCATTGTTGGAATCCGCGGAAAGTGTTTGCAAACATATGCTGAAACTCGGAAAAAAAAGTTCAAATATATGCATTGTTGGTTTTTTTACAAAAACTCACCATTTTTTCAAAATTGACAAGGCCGTTATAGAAAGATTTGTTCCCTTGGTGGATGAACATCAAATCTTTTAATATCAGTGGAACAAAAGGTATAAATGGAGGTGACATCTAGAAAAGAATTTTGTCAAAGAGTAATTAACATGAGTATATCATCAACAACCTTAGAAACCATGTTTCTATACATTCTATGATTCCTTGTAGGGTCCAAAAGATTTTCAAGTTCAGAAAAAGATTTCCTCGTTGACAATGAGAGTTTCTGAAACAATGATGATTTTTCATAAGAAAAGTACTTGTTCGCTCACACTCCATGTTAGTGTAAGCCTCCTGACCGAAGTGTGACTAAGTCCCAAGGTGATTGCGAAAACTGTTAATAAATCGCGGTTATCGCGAGCACTGAAATATCAGTTAAGAATCGAGCCAAACAACACAACATACTGAGTAGATATTTCAATAAATTTCTTCAAAACGTTTACTCTGTTATCGTCGACAGATAGGAGGACTTCAGTCGTGGCCCAATGCTGAACCTCGTTGAAGCGTCTAACTAAGAGGTCCAAGTTGAAAGGCATATTCAGTGGAAATGATTCACGCCCAATAACTTGATATAGAAGCTCATTTGAATTTGTTGCCCTCAAAAGCTGTAGATGGAACAAGAACAATTGATGTGCTAATTCTTGCGCATCAATAAGGTGCAGGATTGACGAGTGGGACATAGGGGACGGTCCATTCTGGTCTTCCGTTGGAACCAGAGAGATGATTTCCTCTTTGTTCACTACATAGAGCTTTGAATTCAGACTCAAAACAGTAGAAATTGCTCTGTCGTTAGAAGAAAATATAAGTTTCTCTCCATTTGATTTGACTTCCACTAAATGCAAAGGCTCGGCTGAGAACCTCATCCGTCGACGAGATAGCTCACAGATCTCCTCAGATGTCTTGTCTACACGGATAGGTAGAACGAAACATGTAGTATCTGCCAAATAAATTATCTGATTGCAAACATCTGTCGGGAGAACAGGGCACGGAGTTTGTGCAGAAAGGACGCCGCAATCAAGGACAACAGCCGGATGGCGAGCGAGCACTAACTGCGTCTTCTCTCTAGTACTGCGAATCGCAGTCATTGCGGTCACTATTCCTTCCATTCCTTCCAAACGGTTCCGATCATCAATAACTAAACAGAACAATTCTTCGACGAACGAATTAGTAACCGGATTCAGGAAAAAATTGATTCGCAGCAGACTGCACCATACGTAAACAAATAGAACAACTCTTCTTTTATAACGCACGCTCACGAAATTCGGATCTGCTATGGCATCGCCACCAATCTGAAACTTCATAATTGGTTTTTGAAATCATTTTCTCGATGGTGTAGGCAGGATTTGCATCTGGCGAACGAAAATATGATTCTGGCAAATTCTAATTGACTACCTCTAGATAATTGACTACCCACAAGAGATCATTGACTACCTCTAGATAATTGATTATCCACCAGATCATTCCTGGATCGCCGACTACCGAGTACTCATTGACTCCGCCCCATTGGCTACCCAGCAGATTAGTGGCTACTTCAAGATCATTGGCAATCTAACACTTTAGGTTTCTATTTTTTCGAAGATAGACTTTTCACTAGCAGAATCTTCCATTTTTTGCCTCCATTACTTTTGGACGACAAACAATCCACAATTTAAGTTAAAGCTGGTAAAACCCTCAGAACCTAGGTCTACAACTCCACATTTTGAATATTGGTATTTAGTTTCTGATCTTAGGGAACGTCAATGATGTACGTGTAAGTGGTAGCCAATAATCAAAGAAGTAGGCAGTGAGCTTCTGGTAGTGAAGGATCTAGGGGTAGACAAAGATTCGAGAGTCAATTAGCATTCGCCCTGGTTTCTCTCACATGACGTCGATGGCAGTAGTAAGACTTCAGGAAGTTGCACACACTGTTAACTGGCATGAATGCATCATGTGTTAAGATGAAATCTTCCACAAACAAATCAACTTCTTAGAAACAAAAATGAGTGTGGTCAAATTGCTATTAAAAAACCTGTTATATCCTCTGGGAGGGCATCAATTCTAGTTTCTAGAACATATTCCAGAATTTTTTCAGCTTTGCCTGCCATCACAGAATAACCGAAGTTAAAAGTAGATGAACCAACAGTGTAGCTCTCAAGAGCCGCTCCCACCGGAATATCGACTTTTTCAAGTACCAAAACATCTTCACCAAACTCTCGTAGGCGTACTGTATTGGATTCCACTTGGTGCAAGACTCTAAAACATAGAATCTGAATGAGCTTCGGCTTTTCTGAACTAAACTGGTTGAACTTGTGTTTATCGACAATTAAAAATATGGAATCGTTTTCATATGTAACAATTGTAGCTGCTCTTGGTAGGTCATTTACCAATGCTAATTTTCCGAAATCATCTCCTTCTCGTAACACACAGAGAGTTTTCCCATTGCTACTAACTTCCACCGCTCCTTTTAACACTATATACCAATGGGTACCCGTGTCACCTTGTTGAAAAACGATACTTCCAGAGTTGATGTAATGCTCTACTTCGACAAAGCTTGCTAACTGTCGCTTGACCATGGTACTCAGATGAGATAAAGCTTTTATGTGCATGATTTCATCATAGACAAATTCTAGTTCTTCCGGACTACGTTCAAACCGCCTGCAAAATTATTGCTTAGACTTTTGACATGATAAAATTCTCACGGTTTTGAAACAATCATCAAAAAAAGAGTTTCAGGAGCAACAGAAGAGAGTAGAGAAATAGAGCCCAGTATGTCTTCTGTTTGCATTGCTTTCTGAAGAAAAATAAATTTACTGTTTAGTATACCTATCCTCACTTTTTTCAAGTTTTTACATTGTGACCACCGATAGTACGAAGTAGCATTGTCATTAAAAACATGTTCACCACTAACATTCAAAATGATGTTGTTGTTTAGCAAAACTTGCCAAATGGCACTCATTTGAATTCTTGACAAGCTAGAAGAAGTTGAAGAAGTTGAAACGAAGAGAGTCAATAGCCAGTCGATCATTTCTGCTCCAATCATACAGTTTTGCACATTCTATAACAGTTTCGATACATTATACCTAGTTCGTTTTAGATTTACATTATATGAGGTGATTATGTTACGAATTAGTTGGGAATTATCAGATATCATCTTCTGATACAACGTGAATGCGGCTTCGCGAATGTTGACTTCAAGACTTTCAGGCTTATGAAACTCTATGAAACTCCTGTGAGATCGTTCAGGTGAAGTAACTATCTCATGCGTCGGTGATACCATTTGAGAAAAGTATGAAGACAATGGAACAGAGGATGGTGTTCCTTTCGTGGACACTGGGAATATTTTCGATGCAGAATTCTCAATGCTTATATGGCCAGGAAGAGTTTGAGCATCGCGCACTGACGGGAAATCGGAAGGGTTAAGGTCTTCATCAGAGACTATATCATGCATGATTATAATAGAAGGCTGTAGGTGATCTCCGTGTCTCTGAAATGGGCTCTGTCTGTAATTTGTATTTCAAACAGGCATGGGCAAAGATTGGAGAGCCCGCTTCTAGCTCTGCAGTCTACTCATGAATATGTTTAAAGCTTGCCGAAGAAATCTCGGCAAAAATTAAAACATGCTGAGAACAAAACATCATCATCTCACATTGTAAATTGATAGGAAATGATTTTGAGCAATTCTAATTAACTGAGCAGATCGTGAAACAATACAGGAACATGAATGTTTGATGGTTGAAAGATCCCCGAACAAAGCTCCACTGCCTAATGTCTGTAGATGATTAAAATCGCCGTTCTGAAGGTCATCGATTATTAAATTTTACAAATCATAAAACAACATCGGTTTCAGAGTAGAGCTGGACCTCTCCACTGAGAAGTAGATACCAGTATGTCGTCGGTTCGTTTTTTTCAAACACTTAATATTTAATGATCTTGTGATGCCGACAGTAACAAACATACGAACTACGCCCTGCTGAACAAGATCTGGATGTAAATCTGATTCCGATAACAGGGATATTAGTAGAGCATCAGAAAAGGTTTGTAACTGAGAAAATTTACGAACACGCGCAATGAGTCGCTCCATCTGCAACCTTTTATTCTGAATTTTAAAATGTTATGAAAATCAGAAAATAAATAATTCCAAAAAACTTCACAAGCTTCTTGTCGAATTCATACCAAAATGAATCATAAAACGGATAGGCTAGGCAAGTAACTTTTGCCGCTATACGTTGAAAGGGTATGGAGACATAAAGAAATAGAGAGCTTGGTTCCGCGCAGGAGCGGTGTCTTCAAGCGCACTAGAAAGCAGAAGCCGTTGAGAAATCTCGACCAAGGCGTTGTCAATAACAGAAAAATAAGAAACAATGAAAGAAAGTTCCCTACAGTCTACGGCGGCAGGTGGCGAATAAGGGGGACAGCGAGCTAGAATAACATAGTGCAGTAATTCTGAAACAGTTTTTGATCGCGTACGTCGAGAGCACGGCTTTTGTTATGACTTTTCTTTCATTTTTGAATGTCTGAAAGAAGATAATCAGAGCGAATCATATGACAGCCATTCTGCTTTACACTTGCATAAAAACAATGCTCAATTGTCAGCAAATTCTCAATCATAGTCTTGATCCCAAGCTTTGGCAGATCTCATGTACATTATTCAACCCGGAGAGTTTTATTGGTAACTATTTGTGAATGGAAGTACCAGCTCCTCTTTGAGCTGTTGTTCTCTGCTCCAATCCATCAGTGGGCCCACAAGAATTGCGAGAAATCGTCCAATAATCCTTTCTTCCACCCATTCTGGCAACGCACATTTATGAGCACACGCTATTTGAAGAGCGTCGTAGTCAGAATGCTCTTGCTCTTCACTCTCATTTTCTATCATTTCCCAGTTTTACAGATGTCCCGTCTCCAAAACTTGCAAAACTGGACTAATAAGAATGTCTTCAGTAGTTCCCTAGACTATTGGAGTCAAGAGCAACATGACATTCCTTCTTATCAGAACAATTCTGAAACAGGTTTTGAAAATACGTAAATCAAATACTTTAAAACATTCTCGAAAGAACCGCGACTTGAACAATTAGAGCCAATACAAGAAGTAATTCCCAATGACGAAAATGAAAATTCTCAAAAAAATGAAGACGTTGATTGCGAAAACTCCGATGAGCCAATATCCGCTCTTCAAGCGGCATGGAATGTCACAAATGCAATTCAAGGAATGTTCATTGTTGGGCTACCAATTGCCGTTAAGGTTGTTATGTCAACAAACAACTTTTTAGCTGACTTAATATATAACAACTATTGTAGGTTGGTGGTTGGTGGTCAATAGCAGCTATGATTGGGGTTGCTTACATCTGTTACTGGACTGGAGTTCTACTTATACAGTGTTTGTATGAGGAAGGACAGAAGAAGAGGAAGACATACCGAGAAATCGCCGATTTTTATAAACCTGGATTCGGAAAATGGGTCCTCTCTGCCCAACTCACTGAACTACTGTCCACCTGCATAATTTATCTGGTCTTGGCTGCTGATCTACTACAGAGTTGTTTTCCTATCATCGGTATTTGAACACGAAACAATACGTTTTAGTTTCCTCATTTTATTCAGACAAACCGGGGTGGATGATGATTGTGTCAGCAACATTGTTGTCCTGTTCTTTTCTGGATGACTTACAAGTTGTTTCTCGCCTATCATTTTTCAATGCAATATCACATCTGGTAGTCAATGTGATAATGCTTGTATATTGTCTGAGCTACATGCCGTGAGTACTATCCGGCCAGCAGAAGTGGATGTAAAATAAAGCTGCGCCCTGTGCATATTCCTCGTTAGAAATATTCCTTATTTTTTACTAGCCCACTAGCACAGGTTTTTTCACTAATTAACCATCCTTTACATAAAAACATGAACTTTTCAATATTTATCATTCCAGACAATGGTCAGTTTCATCAATAACTTTCTCGCTGAACATAAATACGCTACCAACCATAATTGGAATGGTTGTGTTTGGATACACTTCCCATATTTTTCTACCTAATTTGGAAGGAAATATGAAAAATCCATCTGAGTTCAATTGGATGTTAAAATGGTCGCATGTAGCCGCAGCTGTTTTCAAAGTTGTTTTTGGAATGCTTGGTTTCCTTACTTTTGGAGAACTGACTCAACAAGAAATTTCCAATTCGCTTCCAAATCAGTATTTCAAAATTCTCGTGAATTTAATACTGGTTGTAAAAGCTTTACTCTCGTATCCATTGCCATTCTATGCAGCGGTTCAACTGTTGAAAAACAATCTATTCCTTGGTTACCCACACACTCCATTCACAAACTGTTATTCACCCGACAAATCTTTACGGGAATGGGCTGTAACATTACGGATAATTTTGGTACTATTCACACTTTTCGTTGCATTGTCCGTTCCCTATTTGGTTGAGCTCATGGGGCTTATAGGTAACATTACTGGTAACAAAATGTTCATAGTGATAACAGTCCACGTCAAGATTGCAGGAACAATGCTGTCGTTCATCTGGCCGGCCCTTTTCCATCTGCACATAAAAGGATCTGTTATCAACAATTTCGATAAGCGGTTGAAATCTGAGATTTTAGCTAGTTTCTGCAACATTTCTTCAGATTCGATCAATTTGTAATAATCCTGGGCAGCACTGTTTGCATTTCCGGAGTTTATTTCTCTTCGATGGAGCTTATCAGAGCTGTCAACGGTGCAGACAATTGAGTAGAAGAGCTTGAATTAGTAAAAATAGTATTGCTTTTTTATTCATTCCCATGTTCTAAAGATATTTTCGAACGATGTTCAGAAAAAATTAGTTTTTACCCATAGTATAGAATTGAGTTCTCATCGATTACTTCTATTTTCCAGTAATTTTATATAATATAGCCGGTCATGTGCTTGATTCTGGCATAAGATTCTCTTTCAAAAAAACGTTCATTGAGAAATTCTTCAAAGTTGGGGTTTGGTCACGTATGGCTTAGGTCGTATGGTTATTAAATTTATCTATATTCTTCGCTAAATGACATAGTTTTTACACGACCACTGCCGTGAACGGCCTCCCCTCTTTGATGCACGAGTACAAATTCAGTAATTTGCAAAAGTGATGGAACAAGACATACTCTGGTGATACTATATCACAGAAGCATAAATATCGTCTTAGTGGCAACCCATCCGGAGGTCAAGTTGTCCAAGAGTCCGTTCTGTACAGAGACTTGTAATATTCACGAAGTTATCAGTTAATATTTTATATATGATGAACAAATCTACAAAGATAATGAATACAAGACGCAAGTTCGAATAATGATTCGAAAATAATGAGCACATGTTAGGAATCACCGACTTTTTAACGGCGGAAGTGTAACGTTGTGGAATACGCGTACCTATCGAAGCATACACGTAATTTCAGATGTGAAGCTTAGCTATATATTGAATATATAATGAATTGAATATTCAAGAACTATTTTTTGATTACTTCGGTTGATGTTTTACTAGTGAAAACTTCCGTTTTGAAGTGTTCCGACTCTCCGTTTGCAAACGGCTCGTAGCTGTATTTTTCTGCAACGACTGTTCGTTTATCACCGAAACTCTGTTCAATATCTTCGTTTTCTGAGCAATACTCTTCTACTTCACGATTTTCCGTTCCATTCGTCTGAAAAGTACCACGTGCTCGACCAATTGAAAACTCTTCAATGCTATCTCCTCGTTCTCTGAAAGTCTTGCGTTCACTCAGCACAATACGCTGCTTGACAAACTTTTCTTCAGCATGTCTGATGCTTGCATAACCATTACTCTGTTCCATAAAATTGGAATCGTATGTTCCAGAAGCACTCGATTTCAACTGAATGTGACTTGCTGCATTTTCAGCAGAACACGATGAGCTGCCCCCAGCTTTCTGAAAGACAGACATTAAACGCTAGTGGAATTTTTTCTTCCAAACCACGAATTCTCCATGAGTTATAGTTGTACCTCTCGGAAGAACTTCTTCAGAGGTAGTAACAGTTGTGACTCCTTCTCCGTCAATGGTAGTTGTTGTTTTTATTTCTTTAGTAGTAACATCCGTTGTAACTTTCCTCTCGATTTCTTCCCTAATGGTATATTCCGAAGAAGCGTTCGACATACTATCAAACGATTCGTGAATGTTATCTCTCACTAGTTGAGCACGGGGAATTCTTACTAAGCTTTCATCCAAGTATTGGTCCAGTCTCGCCACTTCAGCACTTCTCGATTCCACAACATTTCCGGTGTTCATACTAGATTTCAGCTTAGCTCTGGGAATTCCAATGTCCGGGTAATAATCATTTCCAGCTGCACTCATTGCTGAGAACTCGGCACCTGATTCGGAAGATGATGATCCTTCCAAAGTTGACCAAGGCCAGGCTCCTCCTTTTCGGTATCCGAAAGCATTTGCGGCACCAAAATGTTTTCCTCTAAAACAGTGACACTTGGTACAGAAATAAAGAAGGCAGCAGAGTGTAAGAAGTAAGAACAGAAGAGCTAAGAGAATGAGAAGGACGAGCGAGGCGTTCGAAGGAGCCAATTGACACTGTGGACCAGACCAGCCATCAGTACATACGCAGGTGATGTTGTTTATGGCTGTGTTATGAACGCAGTCGCCATGGCCATTACAGAGATCGCAAAGAAGGGCACCACAAACTCTTCCTGGTTCGTCAGGGTTTCCATCAATATATCCATCGGGGCACTTGCAGGTGTATCCCACTGCTTTATCAATACAATGAGCAACTCCAGAACAATTGTTCAATCCCAGTGCACACTCATCTACGTCACGTATGTGCATGCATAATGTATCATCTCCAAGACTAAGAATAGTCCTTTTTTCGGATTTCCGGATGTCCATGAATCCTGTATCGCATCTACACTCCGCCTGTTGCTCCATGTTTTTGCAAGTCGTGTTTGTTGGACAAAAATTGACGTCGCTACAATAATCCAAGACGCATTGAGATCCAGGAACCGTCCCGTCTGGGGAACTGTCATAATACGATGGCAGACATTCACACTTGTACAAATGGTCCAAGTCTATACATCTAGCGTTTTCACTACACTCGTTGTCTTCTTTTTTTTCACATTCATTGAATCCGTGAACTGGCAAGCATTTTCTACCAGGGTTTTGTGGTTCAACATCTCGGTATCCAATACTGCACTCACATTTGTACGTGTATTTAGAGCTCTCGATGCACTTCCCGTGAGGATCACAGTCGTTTTTGAAGCAAGGTTTGAATGGATCCGGTTGAGTAGGATTAAGATATAGTTCCGAGTCCCCAACTTCATTGTTGTTTTCTTTAGTAATATACTTGACCAGTTGATAATAGGCATCAGATGGAACCTGGACCATCCCTTTCCGGAAGTGAACAGTTGTATTGAAAATGAGCCCAGTGTCATAAGATGCATTCATAAGAACAGGGTTGACGATATCATTGACTTCAGCAGAGACAAAAGCATTCTTGAGTTCCGTGTGTGGGTAACAATCTTCAATTCCCTTTTCCAGTTTATTCGAGTACTCCGTATAGATAGCGGTGTGAGGGTTGTCGAAAGATTCACTGAATACGATCGGCTTTTCTTTGTGACGAACCACCCAAAGTGGGACATTCCAGCTTTCCACGATGCGGCATTCTGACTTCGAGTTTTTCCGTTTCATACCGTCAGCACAGCCACAGACTTGACCAGCAATACAAACTTCATTCAAATGCTGCTTACATGTGAGTCCACTACATTCACCCCATTCGTCTTGCTGCTGACATGGGTTGAGAAGATCAGTATCAGACGCAACACGCAGAGCTCCCCCACCTGAAAGTAGATATTCGAAATAAAATACATAAATTGTATTTTTTAAAACATGAATAACCGTACACATAATTTTTCTATAACTTAAAATGCTTAAATAATATGCTTTAAAATTTTTGGGCTTTTTTCCCTATTTTAATTAGCAGTGTATAAATTTCTGTCTTAGAACTTACCGATCGCTCCATTTGTTCTATCTAGTGAAGCCTGCAATTGTTTCCAGAGTTCACACTCATCAACGGGAAGGTTATGAGACTTTGTAGTTTGAACATCGTACTTGAAGAGAAGTCCTTGATCCCAAGAACTGTTCTTGGTTTTTGGGTGCGTAATATACTCCACTTTGGTATTGACATATCTTGGAGCTAGGGATGTTCCGCCAAATGTTCTGGCCATATTTTTCTGAAAATTCATTAAAAATCCATTTGAAAAAAAATAAACCTCGAAAAGCTCAACGATCTCCACATACGAAGGGTTTTTCGAGGACCCATATTCGGTTGAATACAAAAGAGGTTTCTGGTCCCGAGAAACAACTCTTATTTCAAGAGGAGTCTCTTGGACAGGTTGACATTTCCCACTGTTCGATGATCTTCCTTCACCTGGCTTACATCCACAATAATCTCCATTGATGCATACTTCTCTTCTGGTTTGTATGCAATTATCTCTACCACATGTAAACTCAGGGAAGCGAAGAGTAGTAGTTGCTTCAACTCTTTCGATGTGTTGCTCTTGTTGGAATTCAATGCAAATACGGCCAGGTTCTTGTGGATTTGGCGATTGATCATAAAATCCATGACGACAAGAGCAGCTGTATCCATGATCTAAGTCTTGGCAATCTGCATTGCGATCACAAGAATTCATATGGATTTTCAGACACTCATTGAGACGACATATTCTTCCTGGTTGTTGTGGGGGACCTTCATCGCTGAACGGGGCTTTACACTTGCATTCGTAACCACCAGGAGTATCTATGCAGTTTGCATTTTTGTCACAATCGTTCAAGTTAGATGAGTCACACTCGTTGATCACTAAAAACCATTTGCTGTGGGATAAGAAATTTTGAATTCTTACTGAACGTGCAGCGATGTCCAGGCTTTGTAGGGTCATCATCATGATATCCCTTGCGGCACTTGCAACTAAACCCATTCTCTTCGTCTAAGCAGTCAGCAAATGCCGAACAACTGTTTAGAGAAGGAGTAGCACACTCATTAACCAGCATAACACCTGGAAGTCAAATATGTTTGCATTACGGTACGGTTTAACAAAATTCACATTTTCTTCCGGGCTTCTGCGGCTGAGGAGACGCATCCCTCCAACTTATAGGACATTGACACGTATATCCGTTGGTTAAGTCTTTGCAGATAGCGTTCGAGTGACAGTCATTCAATGACCTATCCAGGCATTCGTTGATCAATCCTTTGCACATTCTCCCAGGGCGTCGCAACGGATCCGGAGATTCGTCTATATAGCCATCTCGGCATTTGCATGTATACTTTTCAGGACCATTCACTTCACTGCATATGGCAGCAGCATGACAATCATTTTGCTCTGGATCCAGACAAATAGGTTCAATTAGGATGCATAGCCTTCCAGGTTTTGTTTTTGAATCAGGTGAACGGTCTGCATAACCAGCGAGACATTCACATGTATAGCTTTCAGTATTGATAGCACGGCAAGTCCCAGCTGGATGACAATCGTTCCGCTCAGGATCTTGACAAGGGTGCCGTGGTGGAGGTGGCGGTGGTGGTGGAGGCTCACATACTCGACCGCTGTGTTCCACATCGGGAGACCGATCTATGAAGCCTCGCTTACATTCACATCGGTACCCTCGAACTTCATCGTAGCAGATTGCATTACGCGAACATGTATTCAGCTTAGCGTCTTGGCACGCGTGATCTGGAATAGTGGAATGAGGTAGAAAAATTAGGTACGCTCACTTCGAACGCATATCTTCCCATTTTGGCCAGTAGGTGACTGATCAACATATCCTTGAATGCAGGTACAATGATACTTCATCCCTCCTAACGGTTCACAAACAGCTGCTGATGAACAATCGTGGTTTGGAGGACATACTTCTGGAGCAGAACAAACTCGACCAGGTTGACTAGCAAGGTTTGGAGAACGATCAACGTATCCATCTCTGCATTCACACGTGTAGCCCTCTTCCAGATCACGACAATCTGCATGACTGCTACATGTGTGACGATTTTCACGACATTCGTCAACCTGTATCTTAATTGTGCTCAGCTTAGCGTAAACTATCCTACCAGTTTCACACAAACTCTTCCTGGGCGTACAAGCTTGTTGGGTGATCGATCCACAAAGCCAGAAGGACATTCACATGTGAAGGATTGTTCATTATCTTTACAGGTAGCGGAAGAGTCGCAGTCATGGGCACCTGTTTCGCACTCGTTTACGACTGGAATGAAACATTGAAAAGAGATAATTGTGTTTAAACAACGAACACATGAGACAAACTCTTCCAGAAAAAGACAAACTCGGAGAGATATCTTTCGAGTTTACAGGGCACTCGCATTCGTAAGAATCCATTGTGTCTTTGCATCTTGCATTCTTGTCACAATCGTTAAGCCGAGAATTTGAGCATTCGTTCACCAACTGACGACAAGCACGACCTTTCAAAGATGTTGATGGCGAAACGTCAATGAAACCTTCTCGGCATTCACACTGATAACCTTCCTCTTGATCCACACATTTTGCATTCCGATCGCAAGTGTTCAATGAAGCTCGCGAACACTCATTTATCAGTTGTCGACAAATTCTACCCGGCCGCCCGCGTGAATGGTCGACAAACCCTTGGGTGCATTTGCATTCATATCCTTCTTCTATGTCAATGCACGAAGCATGTTGGTGACAATCATTTAAGTGGGGATAGAGACACTCATTCACAAGCTGCTGACAATTTCTGCCTGGTTTTTGCTTGTTTCCAATGTCACGGAAGCCAGCACGGCAACGGCAAGTGAAACTTTGAACTTGGTCTATGCAATCTGCTGCAGGATGGCAATCATTCAAATGTGCGAATAGACATTCGTTGATTATCGTACATGAACCGGAAGAATCTCTTTCATGGTGTTCTGGACAAGAACACCTTGGCTCACCGCCTATCAGACGGCATTCTTCCTTGAGGTTTGCGTTGCACTGATTAGAGTCATCAAGGCGACACTCAGGAGGTGGTGGAGTAGGGCGAGGTTGGCAAAGACGTCCTGGGTGAGTGGATCGATGAGGAGAAACATCCAGGTAGTTTGTAGTACAACGGCATGTGTATCCTTGCGGTAAATCTTCACAGATAGCATAGACATGACAATCATGTTTTTGCAAACGACATTCATCAACTAATGCAGGACGGCAGATCTTTCCAGGTCTTGTGTTCGGATCCGGTGATTCATCAACAAAGTCATCTCGACATCTGCACTTGTAAGATTCTGGAGTGTCAATACAATCCGCATTAGAAGAACAGTCATGACGGTTCGAAGTACATTCATTAATTCCTGGAATAAATGAAAATTTTTGAAAAATACCAGTAAAACTTACTTAGCAAGCAGCGCCTTCCTGGTCGGTTTACAGTATCCGGAGACATATCAATGTGCGACTGTGGACACGAACATATAAAACTGTCTTCGGTGTCGATGCATACAGCTTCTTTTGAACAGTCGTTTTGGCCAGTTTGGCACTCATTGATTAAACGCTTGCATTTCCTTCCTGGGCGGTTCAAACGATCAAAAGAAACGTCTAGATAGTTCATTGCACAACGGCAAGTGAACGAATCGGGACTATCTTCGCAGATTCCACCATCCCGAGCGCAATCATCCATTCCTGTTGCGCATTCATTTTGAACTGAAACCATAGAGAAACTGTTTAGACCAATCTGATACATGAAAAAACTAACGAGGTTTGCATAACCTGCCAGGTTTCACAGGAATACTCGGAGAGATGTCCAAAAATCCATGCCTACATCTGCACATATAACCATCATCTGTATCTGTGCAAATGGCTCTGTCAGGTGAGTCACAGTCGTTCAATGTCGGATTGTCACATTCCGGAATCACTGGGATACACAACCTTCCTGGCTTTGACAATATAGGGGATTTGTCCTTAAAGCCTGGTGGACAGGAACATGAAAAATCATCATCACCGATTTGAATACACCGTGCATTTCTATCACAGTCATTTTTACCGATGGTACACTTTTCATTCGATTTTACTAAATAGAGATATGATACAGTGTTATCTCCAAGAGCGTTCACCTTGTTCACATTGTCTTCCAGGGTTTCCGAATTCGTCCATATCAATAAAACCCGTTTTACAAATACATGTATAGCTTTCTATCGTGTCAATGCAATGTGCATTTCTACTACACTGGTTCAACCTCGGAGACAGACATTCATTCACGAGCGCCTTGCAAACTATTCCAGAGAAAGTTTGAGGGTTCGGAGAATAATCAACAAAACCAGATTTACATCTACAGACATATCCCTCTTCTGTATCAGTACATACAGCATTCGGAGAGCACCTAAAAACTGAAGCCTGAAATGAAAAAAGTCTATAATGTACCTGTTTGTACCGTCAAGGCATTCATTTTGTTGAGCGATACAAAGTCGTCCAGGTCGTTCAATGGGATTCTGAGAATGATCGATGAAACCAATTGGGCAAGCACATATGTAGCTTTCATCCGTGTCAATACACTGGGCTGAATGATCGCAATCATGATCTCCCAAAAGACACTCATTTCTCACTGAAACCTAGTGTTTGTAATTAGAACAGCATCGATGACACTTACAGCACATATCTGTTATAGGATGGCGTTTCTCGTGTTTTCCACATTGACAAGTGAACACAGAGCCATGAGGCAAACATTTTTGTCGTTTTCTAATGTCACAAGATCCTGCATCATTTGGGTTACACGACCCAGGATAAGCACACTGTCCGTTTCGAATTCGTTCAAATCCAGGCAAACATTCACATAGCCAGTTCGATCCGTCGCTGGTACAATGTTCGTTCTCCAAGCAACGGATCCCACCATTATGACAACTGGCATCGTGTTGGGAGGAAATGTGAACTACTTTTGTAGATACTTAAATCATAATTTTTTTTTTGAAACAAACAGTGATGTCTTACCACAAAATCCACTTCGGTAGTCTCTGCTGTAACCGCTTGGACATGCACAGCGAAAATTGTTGTATGGGGTGATTTGGCATTCTTCCGGGAAAATACAGGAGGTGATAAGTTGAGGATTACAAAGATCCCCGCCACAAGTTCGAGTCAGAGGATGTCGAGTAAATCCTGGTGGACATTGGCATTTAGGTCTCCCCGAATCAAACACACAATACTCGTTCAGGCTTCTGTCACACCCTGTTTGCGCTCTAGGATTACAACCTTCTTCAGATGGCGTCTCTTGCTTTGCCGGTGAGGGACATGCTGCTTTCTGTATCATGGACCGAAGCCGAGTGTCTAAGTCCTTGAACTTATCCACGTAAAACCAGCGGTTTGATGATCCAGCGATTGATTCTAACTCACTAGCAAGTACGTGGTCCGTCACGCCTATGGCGAATGTATTGACATTCAGTTTCCTCGCGGAGTCGGAAGGCCCGGTAACATTGTCTTGCGACCTCCCATCAGTAAGAATGATAGCGACTCTTGCAATGTCATCTTGTTGCGGTCGAGCTCCACGCCTCTCACTGAATCCTTCTTGAACCAAGTGTTGTATAGCGGCTCCAGTTCGAGTTAAACCGGTCAAATACTGTGTTTCGGATATTCCCTTCAACAAAGATCCCCGATCGGCATATTGATCCAAATCAAACTCGTGTCGGATTTGATCGGAATATTGTATTAATCCCACTCTTGTTTTACTCTTCCCTATCTCAAAAAGTTCTACGAATTCACTGACGAACCGTAGAACTTCGTTTTTGAAGACATAAGAACCTATAGATCCGGAGCCATCAATTAAAAAAACCAAATCCGTTTTCTGCTTAGGACAAGTTGTTTGGACAGTGCAAACGCGGCCGGGTGGCAAATGTGCGTTCGAAGAAACATCAATGAATCCTGGGTAGCATTGACAAGCATATCCATCTGGTGTATCAATGCAATCAGCATTATCATCACACGTGTTGAGAGTTTTATCCGAACACTCGTTGCTAGCATTTGAACAGTTCCTGCCCGGTAGGTTGTTGTACCTGCTGCTCACATCGATATACCCAGTGAGACATTGACAAGCATATCTAAAAATAATTGCTACAGGTGGTAGTGGTAAAATCAAATACCCATTCGTTGCATCAATGCACCTAGAAAAGGGAGAACAATCGTTTTCAGCTGTTGCGCATTCGTTGACCACTAAACAAAAAACCTCACAAGGGGACCTCATTTCGCATTTTAACTTACACTCTTTACATATTCTTCCAGGACTATTCTTGAGATCTACAGATAAATCTATGAATCCAGGTCGGCATTGACATGTGTAAGAATCGAATTGATTTAGGCAAACAGCATTTTTGTCGCAGCTATTCCGCTTGGAACACGATGAGTAAACTATAGTAATTCCATAAATATTAAAACTTTGAAATATAAACGTTACTTCGACAGCTCCCATCCGTATATCTAAAAGCGGTTTTGATACACTGGCATGAATGATGTCCTTGAGATGTTCGATCAACACACTCCTCATTGAGACTGCATTTAGCGTTCTTAATAAATCCACTTAAGATTAGATATTGAGAAAATACTGAAACCTGGGGGTCACAACTGTCTGTGGAGAATGCAGTATCTTTTAATCCGCTTAGGACCTTTTCTACAGGTTTCAGGCAGATTCTACCAGGGTAATGAGTGACGTTGGGAGAAGTGTCCACATAACCGGGTCGACAGATGCAGGAATACCCTTCTTTTGCATCTTCGCATAAAGCATTCTTCGAGCAATCATTCAGATTTTCCGATGAACATTCGTTAACGGCTTCTATACAATTGCGACCAGGTAGACGATTGAAAGACGCTGATACGTCTGCGAATCCAGGCCTACATCGACAAGTGTAACTATTTTCTGTATCAATACAGATTGAATTTTCAGAGCAATCAACATTGTATTTTTCTCTGTAAAAATGGAAAGGTCTGCTAATTCAGAAAATGTGAAGGAAAAGTAGAACTGTACTAACTTATTACTACACTCGTTTACACGGGCGCGACATATTCGTCCAGGTTGGCCGAAAGGTGAAATGTCTGCGAACCCACTCCGACATTGACAGGTGTATCCTTCGGCCTGAAGCATTCATATAGAAACTTTGTGAGCAAATATAATATTTCTTTGTTAGAAAATTGCGAAAATTTTCAAAATAAGATAATTTAATAATAACTGTTCTGTTGTCACCCTCGCTCGCGAACATAACGCTGCGAGAAAACACTAGAACTTCGGCGATTTGTTTTGACCGTAACCATCCTTCACGCATCATGCCTATTCTTACGCCATATAATTAATTCTTACCAGGTCGATGCATTCAGAATTTTTTCCACATGAGTTGAGTTTAGGTTGTGAGCATTCATTGATCACAACGCAACGGCCATCGGCAAGCCGCGAGTATCCATGGGCACAACGACATTTATAGTTGTTATCAATAAATATACAGACTTCTCGTTTTTTTTGGTCACAGCTCATTGGATCGCTGACGTCGCATTCTGGAGGCTCAGGAATAGCTGCTGCAATAAATACTGTTGAAGACAAAAGATTATTGTTTCACAGTCCCACTTCTGACACAAATTTTTCCAGGATTTTGAACAATGTCTGGACTTTCATCTCTGAAACTGTCTTTGCATCTACACGTGAACCCATCAGCAGTATCGATGCAGGTAGCTTGAGCTGAACAATCATGGCGATTTTCCGCACATTCATTCACTACAGCTCTGCAAACTCTCCCAGCCGGTCTTCCATGTTGTCGAGATACGTCCACATATCCGCTCACACATTGACACATTGGGCCAATTGGAGTTTCCCGGCACTCAGCTTCAGCAGCGCAGTCAATGTTAGAGCACATATCAGCTGCAAATGTTCATCTTATCAAGTGCACCGCAAAGTTTTATCAGAGACAACAAAAAACTGATCCAGTTTGTGTAAGATGGATACCGTACTTCTTATGTGAAAATGGTGAAGAAGGATGGGGCTCAAAAATCAGAAGAGCCCTGATAATTGAAAGCGAGGGAATTTTGTCGGTAGCCTCTCTCTGCTGGTCAAGCGACGCTGGAGTTTCCAAATTAATTTGACTTTAAAAAGTTTTCCTCCTTTTTAGAAGTATCCCTTCTCATAAAAAAGTATTTCTTCTTTTAAGACGACTAAAGCATTCAACCATGAATTTCTTCCACCGATTCACGGGGATTTACTGACGCGACAAATAAAGCTGGTATTTGTAAGAACTATTCAGTGAATCTCACCAACCTTTTGTACAAATTCGTCCAGGGTTTCTGAGAGCATCAGTTGACGCATCTTTCCAACCGCCTCTGGACAAAGATAATGTTGATTGGATTCGGTTGGATTCTTTACCTGCATTTGCATGTGTACCCATGAGAAGTATCAATACAGTCGGCATGTGGGTCGCAAGTATGCCTTCCGAGGGCGCATTCATCAATTGCTGCAATTGGAAATGCAAAGAAATAGATCCTAATTCCACTGCCACATTATTCCTAATATAAGGCGTGTTTCCCGTTTTTCAAGGAATTCAAGGTGAATTTCTCACAAAAACTATCCTCTCTACCGTTTACATCTTTCTCAGTGACCGCTCAATTGCACATCAACGATAGGAAGGTCATTTGAATGATCATTCCGAGATGCATAACAGGATGAACCGTTTCTGAGAATTCCCGTTTGAATTTTGGAATGTTTGTTGATTTTTCCAGATGTTTTGCAAAAGGTTTCAGACGCTCAAAAACTGATGGTTTCTGAGAATCAGTGCTTGATAACGAATTAATGTTTTGTTCGTCCTTGACCTAGACTCAGCCACTAGCCAGTTTTCTTAGCCCATTTATTTTCGGTCTTATCAATGTGATTGAACGAGGAACATCTGATTTCTAAAAGGACAAAATCTTTTACCTTTAGTACATTTTCTCCCCGGAAAGCGTTTGTCTAATGAAGCATCAATAAACCCTTTTGGGCATTGACACTGAAAGTATCCAGGCTGCTCTGAAAAACATTCTGCCAAAGGATCGCAGTCATGGAGGGAATAATCTTGACAAGGATTGGCTCCTGTAATAATGAATCGTTTGCTATGACGAATTTGAAACTATTGGAAAGTACAACATGATCAACCTAACGAAAACCTTTTAGGTCACCTAGCATAGCTCTCACCAGAACAATTCCGAAAAATGTACTTAGGAAAGATGAAGATTTCCGCAGGTTGCTTGGGTCGAGGTCAATGTTATGTCATAGAGATATTTTTTGAATACAATGAATTAAATGTCAAAAAGTGGCATTTTCCAACAAAATCAGAAAGGGAAACAGATCCAGCTGGACCCCGTAAAATATTACGATTGACAGTGAGACGGAAGTTCAACGCTTTCTGACTCACGAACAAGCTTTTGGTATGTCATATAAGTAACACATTAGTTTATAGATTACTACTGTGAAAACCCAACCTCCTAATGACATCAAATACTTACCGTTGGTTCCTAAAGCTACTACTGATATGAGAAGAATGCCTCGAAAAGGGCACCTCATAATAAGGCTGTGAATCTACAGCACGCTTGTACGAACGCAGTTGAGTATTGTAAGAAAAAGCGTGTACAGGAACTGATGACCGTCTTGTTCTTGAGACGGAGAGCGGGAAAGAGGCGGGCTATTCGTCTCGGCTAAGGGCGCGGTAGTTGAATGTCGCGCGCAGAATACCAGGCATATAGTTTGCAGAGGATGAAGAGAGTGAGAGTAAGAAAAAAGGATCGGCAAAACTAGCTAATCTGACTAGATAGAATCCCGATTGGATGTTTCAAATTTCCTTACGTTTGTCTCTTTGACAGCTTATCAATGATGATTTAGAACTCGGTCTAACGAATCCCGGAAGACATTTGCACTCGATTGAGCTGAGTCCTTTCGCACAGTATGAGGATGTAGAATCACATTGATCGCATTCGTCCGTTTCTGAAAAGCTCATATTGACAAAGGGTGCTTAACATCGTTCTGATCAATTTGATTTAGAAACACGATAACTATCACACGTTTTCTCGTTCTCATTGTACGGAAACACGATAGATATGCATCTCCTAGATTGAGAGAAAAATCCTAACAGAATTTTGAATTATGAAATTCACATCACGGAACTTTCACGAATCCCAATTTTCGAAGTTGAAGTGTTTAATAGTGAGGCAAACCTAGCCGTACTGGAGCCCCAAAAGTTCCAGGTGCTCACGACTCGTTGAATAGGGTTTACACTTAGGAAAAAACTTCCGGAACAAATTTCGAATTTGATAATAATTGGAAATCTAGTGTTTAACATACTCGGCTCGCATTTTCTTCCAGGCTCGAATACTGGTCCCGTGTCAATGAACCCATACGGACATCTGAAACAAATGCAATTCGTTTGATTTGACTGAAAAAAACGTAGCGGATGTACACTCTTGAATCCTGAACTATCAATATGAATTGATCAAGAATCATGAGTATTTTAGTTTTCTTGTATGTTGCCCCTTCCCCTCTCAGCCTCAGGATTCCTGAGTCAGGAAGTAGAAATTAACGATAGTTCAGATGTTTCATCGTCATGAGAATTACAGTAACGGGATAATTCGATGAATTGTTATCTTCTACCTGCATGTGTATCCAATAGGCAAATCGTAGCAGACAGCTTGAGGGCCACATGTGTGGGAGTTGTTAGCACATTCGTTGACTTCTTTACAATTTTGATTAGTTTACTGGAGAGCAAAAACTAACCCTCTGTACAATTTCTTCCCGGTTTCCTGGAACCCAATACAGATACATCCACGAAGCCATTCTGACATCTGTAAAGGGGGTGTCAGTGAGTACTAGGTAGTCAATTATCCAGATATTCGAGGATCTAGTTGTAGTAGTTATTGAGCATTTGGTAGTTTATGATCTAAGGGTAGTCAAACACATAAAGTTGTCGAAAAATACAGAGTCTTAAACAATTGGCCAGATCGAGGAGTCAATTAGCATTAGTCCCAGTCGCGGCAGTGGTGTTCGTCCAGGCACCAGTGCTCACTTGGCTACAGTTAGGTTAATTTCAAAAATTTGTTTACCTGCAAGTGTATCCGATTGGTTTATCCAAGCATTTAGCATGTTGGGAGCAATCGTTCATTGACGCTTCCATACATTCATTGATCACTAAAAATAACATCTTTACAATGAGATTTGTAAGTGACTGGAGAGTACTAATACCATGTACCATCTCAAATGGGGAGATACAACTTCTTTGCTTACTGGTAAGACAATTTCAATTTTACCATTAGTATTTTCTACTGTACATGAATCATAAACTCGAGGAATTTCTCACATTTTTTGCACTGTCTTCCTGGTTTCGACTTAGGGTCGATTGAAGTGTCTAAAAATCCTTCTTTGCAAAGGCATTCGTAACCAATGAGAGCATCAACGCAGTGAGCCTCAAAATGACAGTCGTGTTGATTGGTGGAACATTCGTCGACGAGACCTGAACAATGTCAGTGAACATACGGCTGGTATTACGTATTAAACGGCTGGTAATACGTATCCTACTTATGGAACAAAGAAGTTGATGGAACCCGAGGGATTTTGGTTTCTGGCTTGACAGGATTGCAGCTGAGCCGAAATTCTTGAAAACTTCGATCGCTATCGGTCATTTAATTAGAAGGCGATTGACAGAAACAACGGTAACAGTACAACTAGAGTTTGAACACATGCATCAGTTAGACAAACAGTTTGTTAGTTCATAAACAATAGTAGTACTGTTCCGGAGGCTTCCACCGCCTCCTACGGAAAAGCTTGACCGTGACCAATGTTTTTTAGAAGTACAATTTCGCTTCTTATTCATGGAGTTAATAATTTGGTAAATAAAAAGACCTGTGCAGTTTCCTTGAATTCTTGTAAATCCCCTTTTGCAGTGGCATAAATGAGATCCGTCAGATCCCAAATAACAATCTTCGAATGGACCTGAAGTTTGAATAATAATTTGTTTACTTGAAAAACAGTTTACCACATGAGCTGTTTAAGGTTGGGTGGCATTGCGTCGGGGTTTCTAGATTGTTTTCAACTGCAGGTGACGTTCCATAGCTATCAATTACTTCTTCAGGAATAATGCTTATGCTTTCTTTTTCAATTGTATCCTGGAACATGAAAGGGACTCGATCAGCTCCAAATTTAAGAAATCCATCAACTCCGTTGAGCTTAAAAATATATATATTTGTGTATTCCGGAACAAATGCTAACCTTTCCTGACGCAATTCTTTTGGGGGCTCTCCGAAGAGAATTAGAAGTTTGTCCCTGAAAGGAGCTGATATCTGAAAGTACACAACTGAGTAATTTATGGCTTCCGAGATTCCTAAAACGATTTGTGGTGACCGCTTATCTAACCTTGTAGCAGGCCGAACCATTCGGTATTTGATTCCGTGCAGTCTTTAGAAGCCGCTTCGTGAAACCTACTGAGGAGCTCTCGAGGAATACATTTTTTTGAACCAATGGGCCTGACAGTGCCCACTTTACAAACACATCTCCAAGTTCCACCGATCACCTCAAAAACAATCTTTGAACTTCAGTTAGGGCACGAAAACAAACCACGCAAACTTGCCCCAAGTCTGGTTTACACGGGTTCGGGCCGGAACAAAGCTTTAAGTTGGTTACTGAGAAAAAACTGGTCTGTGAACTCCATCTATTGTTCTTCTCACATCCTGAAAGTCAAAAGTTTGATATGCGAGGTAGAAATTATATTGTTACTCGTAATGTTCACAAACTCATCGGATCCATCTTCACAATCCCAAACACCATCCAAGACGGATTTTACCGATACACAGCGCACCGCACCACACTGACAGGCAAATTGAGACGCAGTGCAATCTTCATCTGATCCGTCTTGACAGTTTTCGTTTCCATCTTGCACTTGTTCTTTCGGGATACATTTGGATCCGTCAGCGCATTGGAACTCTGTCTGTGGGCAAGCTTAAAAACTCTAATTGTTTTTGAGCGACGCTTTTTTAAAAATATTTTTCCTAACTTTCTATGAAACATTGAAGTTTTCTATATGATGAATTCGCATTTTCCTTTTTTGCTATTATCTTCCAAATATATAACCAAGACTGTCTGGCAGAACCATGACCATTGATGTTACCCTTGATTTTTAAGCAATCTAGGGTGGTCTTTGTATCTTTCACTCTATCTTTAGAGAATTTCTGGTAACAAAATGGGTTAAGTGTTCAATCTGCTCGAATCTAATTGCCAGAGTATCAATTAGAGATCCATAATTTTCCAATTTAACTATTCAGCTTAACAATAAAACTCACGCTCGTCTGATTTATCTTTACAATCAGCTTTTCCATCCAAATACTTTGCTGGTTCAATGCAATCACTTCTATCGTGACAAACAAAATAATGAGAAGGACATCCTTCATCAAATCCGGAGTAGCAATCAATTTTCTGATCATTCACTTTGCTCCTTGAAACACATCTCGGTGCTCCAAGCTGGCAATCAAACTGCCAAGGTAGACATTCTGTAAAAACTGTTGTGAAAGTGTTTGTAGAACTTCGAGGATTGTTTTCAATATAGATTCATATGTATATGTTAGTTTTTATCGATAAATTAATTCTCTCATTCGGCTATTGCGTTGCTCTTTGAGCTCAAATAAGTTTGTTCAGTTCCAAAGGTCAGGAACCGTTCAAGCTTAAAGATATTTCAAGATACTAATAGAAACTACAGTAGCGCTCATAAGTTAATATACCATCAGACTTTTGATCATAACTCGGCTCAAACAGGTCCGTTTGGGCTCATCTTTGGATATGTTTTAGCTGAATATTTGAGTAATACGTTATCAACTTTTTAAGAAAATTCACCAAGTTTCAGAAAAGTGACATCATCCGAAACTTTGGAATCGAAAAAGTGAAATTGAAAAAATTTTTGTCTGAAGTTTTCAAATTGGCGGAATAGTGTCAAAATGTGCTTCAGGATCCTTAAAAACATATCCAAAAGCAAAATATGCAAAAATAATTTTTTCTGATTTTTTATGACTTTTCAACTGAAAAGTGCTAGAAACTTCTAGCTTGAATATCTCGATGGTATGTAGTTCAAATGAGTTCAAAATTAATCAGAATACAGTTCAAAAGCACATCTATCAAATTTCATTATCAGTTCCTTTTGATCAAAACTTTCGTTTTTGACAAATTCAGCACTAACCGCCCAAAAGTCCAAAATCTACTGAAAATCACAAAAATAAAAGTTTTGATCAAAAGGAACTGATAATGAAATTTGATAGATGTGCTATAGAACTGTATTCTGACCAGTTTTCAACTCATTTGAACTACATACCATCGAGATATTCAAGCTAGAAGTTTCTAGCACTTTTCAGTTGAAAAGTCATAAAAAATCAGAAAAAATTATTTTTGCATATTTTGCTTTTGGATATGTTTTTAAGGACCCTGAAGCACATTTTGACACTATTCCGCCAAATTGAAAACTTCAGACAAAAATTTTTTCAATTTCACTTTTTCGATTCCAAAGTTTCGGATGATGTCACTTTTCTGAAACTCGGTGAATCTTCTTAAAAAGTTGATAACGTATTACTCAAATATTCAGCTAAAACATATCCAAAGATGAGCCCAAACGAACCATTTTGAGCCGAGTTATGATCAAAAGTCTGATGGTATATTAACTTATGAGCGCTACTGTATAGTAAATGCCTTTATTTATATCGAAATTGACATCTGCGCGGCCTGAAATTGAGACTGAGTCACTGGTCTATACCTATTATACTTTTCAGATCGCATTTTCTGAATTCTCCCTATTCTTTTCAAATTAATGAGTTACTCATGGGTATCACCTTGGCAGTATGCATGTAATTATGTACGTGCATTGAGTTTCGTGACCTTCCGTGGATGGTAACGACCGCATTATTTTCCATTCTTGGAGAAGGTCAAGCCAATTACTCTTTGGGATCAATTTATATAAGTCACAGTTACTCTTTGAAACCACTTTGGAATCACTCCCTAATTATTTTTCAGCAAATGAGCATCTAAATTATTCTCATATCAGCAAAGTAATAGTTATCTGCTTTCATCAAAACTTCAAAAAACGGATTCCGATGCTAAGCAAATTCTGTAATTATCTAATCTAGTTAGTTGAAGACGCTACATAAGTGGGTGAGACAACTCCACAATTATAGGAAAGTCGGAAACTGAATATGGTGACATGATGCTGACTAGCAGTATAAATTTGTAGTTTTCTTTTACTGCGCTTTTGGTACAGGTGGCTGTCATTAGTCATTATCCGATTTTACTTTCAAACAGTATAATTGAGTAGTATCAATTGACACGGTCAGCTATTTTATCAGAGCATTTACCTTCATCACTTGCGTCATAGCAATCCTCCACACCATCTTGCCACTTTTTCATGGATATGCATGAACCATCTACTTTGCATTTGAATTCATGTCTTGGAATACAGGTGGTGTGAATTCCTGGTATCCAGAAAACGGCATAGAGAACAAGTGCCAGAAAACAATGAAAAATAAGCATATTCATGCTACTGATTACAAAAAAAAACCATTTATATCAAGAATAGTATATAGTAATGCCGATAGACTGGCAAACCGAAAAAGACAACCAGTCCGTGGAGGCGGGGCTGACCGGAATGGAAGAACCTGAGTAGGAACAAGAGGGCCGCGGAAGAATAGTGAGGCTGAAGAGGAAATATGGTGTCGTATGTGGAATTTTTTAAGCGATGCCTAAGCTAAGTGAGTATTGAAATCAAGTCTCATTTATTTCGATTGTAACACAATTTTCCTTAAAGACAGATTTTTTGGAGAAAAAACGCAAAATTATTTTCGTGCAGAAACAATTGGTCAGCGATATACGGTGTCGCATTACAGCTATTGTTTTGTTACTGTGTAAACGTACTCTCTCTCTCACTTTCTGTTGTACCTAGTATATCTGATGAGATGAAAGATATGTTTATAACATATACGGAACGTATAGGATCAATCTCTGAATAGTAACTTGCATCCACAAAACTTTGCTGAATTCGAGGGGAGTTCACCGGTTGAGAAATATTCTTGTTCAACGTAGATATTCATGTCATTAAAGTTTCCGAAAGCAGAGCATTTCCCGAAGAGAAATAATCCAAGCGTCAAATATTTCAATGAAAAAATATAAAGATTTCTACCGTATACCGTTTTCTCATACTGTCACTAGTCAATGACACTGACTATAGTCTCTTTGATCTATAGGTCTCTTTGACAATCCAATTTCTTTGATGGTATTTAGTAACTCTGCATTTTCCTAGCATTCATGGATATCCATAAAAAAAGCAGACGTCTTTTATTGATCCCAGTAAAAGCTTATCTAGATCCAAAGTAAAATACATTTAAAAGTTTAATACAGTTCGAGCAGAATTCAATGGCAGAAGCATAACCCCAGGCATTGCGCCAGTTGGTCAATCTTCACTCGGTCGAGAGTGTTTGCTTTTCTTTTTTCTCATGTTTTCACTCCGTATACAGTACGTTTGAAGCAAATATCACTGGAAGTTGTTGATACCCATTCAGAAGAGTCCGTGAAAATGATTTGTGAACAGCTGTCAATAGTAAACATGAATGTTAAAAGTTTTGTTTGGTTGCATTTGTAACAACAGCCCATGAGGGGAACTCGAGTAATGGCAAAGTAATATAAGCTATGCTGTTCATATACATGACTGTCAAGACCAGAAGCTCAACAGATATAACACACCCGACAAACGCCTGAAATATAATTGGATAATAGTTGATCCAAATGAATAAGATAATACCATATCCGAAACTTTCACCATCCCACTTCCAAAAACGATTGCATTAGGGGGAGTACCGACAGGAAAAATGAACGCGAACGACGATGCAAGTGTTGTAGGGAGCATCAGTGTAAATGGGTGATGACCGGCTCTTTGAGCAAGTGTGGCAACTATGGGTACAAAAATTGATGCAGTTACAGTATTTGAACATATATTAGTTATGAGCATAGCTATCAACATCGTGAGCAGTTGTAGAACCCATAACGGTAAATGTTCGATTGACGACAGACTGTTCCCAATGAGAAGAGATAAACCGGACTCCTTGACTCCAGCGGCTAACGCAAACCCACCACCTAATAAAAGAACTACGCTCCATGGAAAAGTTTCTTGCATCGTCTTCCAATCCATAAGACAACCTCGTTTCTTCAAATCTTCTTTTTTAATGTAAGTAGTCAAATCTGGTCTCTCGGCTGGAAGCACGAAAAGCAAAAATGCTACCAGCATGGCAGATGTTGCATCAGTATAAGCTCCTTTTGGGAAGAGAGAACCGAATCCGGGTACAATTCCCGGGTTGCGAAAAACCCAGAGTGATAGTAGAATACAGAAGCACGAGAAAACCGACTTTTCTGCATAAGTCATCCGTGGAAGTTCGTTATACCGTGTTCTCAACATTTCGGTGACTGCTTCGTCTTTTTCAGGAGCATCCCTGTAAATTCTTTTTTTTTAAACATACAGAACTCCAAAGTACTTAAGAAAGAAAGACACTAAAGTCATCCATGCAGCGAAAAGACACAGAACCATGAGCGGATAGGCAAAAAATATCCATGTCACGTAGTTGAGGGACCCGTCAACGTTCGGGAAAAGCCTGGAAAGCTGTTTACAAACAACCGTTGATGAATCGACTACCGAACTCACGTGCTCAATTGACCTAACATGACCAAGTTGCTTGGCGTTCCGGTAGCAGTACCAGTACCACCAATGTTTGCGGCAAAGCAAATTGATAGTACTAACCCAGTGGCCATTTTTTTACATCCCTGGCGACCCCTTTCTCTGAAAAGCTGATTGAAAATGAATACAATCTGTTGGGGTACCCAGTAGATGAATGATGTTGGAAAGAAGAGATAAGCTGTTGAACGACGCTTTGACCAATGGGGACCATCATCGCAGTTGTGGCAGTGTTCGAAATGAAACTACTGAGTAAAGCAGTTACTGTCATGAACCCCAGCATTATCCTTTAAACCTCATATGTATGTAATTACTAAACTTCTAAGTTTGTCATCCATAAGGATTAGAACTACTCACCATTTTGGCTCGCTGCCCACACATTTCAAAACAGAAAGAGCCACTCTTTCGTGAAGGTCACATTTTTCAACTGCCGCAGCCATTATGAGACCTCCAATGAACAAGAAATTAGTGTCATTCATGTACTCCTTTGCAGTTGTGTTTGCATCGAGAACTCCAACTAAGGGAAATAAGACAACAGGAAGCATTGCAGTGACAGCGAGAGGCATCACTTCTGACATCCAGTAGATGGCGATTATGCAAACACAGTAAGCACACTTCCATTCCTGAGATGAATTATTTTTTGAAAACTGTCAATGTTTCTTTATTTTCTTTTCAGGATAACCAAGCCAGTCTTCGTATTAGAAAATACATTCTTTGATGCAATCATGGGAACAAGTGCATCATCAGACTTTGGTTTGTGTATCAGTTAGCAACAGGAAAGAGCTTTTGCCAGGGATGACGTAGTGAGAACGGGTGAGAGCAAAATGAGGAAGAGAATGTTATGTCGGGAATTGCGAATTCGTCTTCTGGCTCACTCCCTACTTTTCCCCTCTCTTTCTCTCTCTTTATCCCTTCTTTTTCTATTCCTCTTTTTCTCATTGTAAGATTTGAATGTTCTCACCGGTCCTTCCCAGTTGAGCATTTGTGCAAAAAATAGAGGACTCAGAACAAGTACCAAACCGTTCTTTAGGCGTCGTAACAGACTAAGAAGTCGATCTTTGCTCGATACCTGAAAGTTGGAAAATTCAAAAAAATTCCAGTGCGTATCAATGTAGTCGATCTAACTTCTCTTGAAACAAAATGTTGGACAAAATTAGTGCTTGACGAGCTCTCCAACATTCTTTGTCTACTTTCACTGTTCTCAGGCCATCCAGATAAATGAAGCGAGAGAGACATTGTAGCCTGCTATAATATTAAAGGCAGTAGTTTATTTTTAAATTGGTCGAGACTAAGTATGAAACTAAACAGACAGGAATCGGAGAATTTAGTGGGAGCACTGGAAACTTTGAGAAAGATAAGTTTGAAAGTTAAAGAATGCTGTTTGAAAATATCTGTGAAACAACTCGGCACAGAAAGAAAAGGGCGGGACCTGAGAAGCGGCGCCAAATGAGCAAATGAAAAGGACTGCTGCCGCGAGGGGAAGAGAGAGGCGCAAAGAAAAGTAGTAACGGAAGCGGAGTAAGAAGAGAGAATGCGCAAGCTTTCGAGGCCAGAAAATATTATATGCGCAGAAAAAGGTGACGCGCTCGAAAAAAAAACATCAACTGCTGAAAAAAAAACGTTTCGGTACCCTTTTCACGAAACATTGGCTTGATCCAGCCTCGGTATAGCAACGTGAACTCAAGAAAAACTGATTGGAGACGGAAGGCGGCGAATCCCGGCTCTTAAAGGGGTAGTATGGTAATTTTTGACTTGTGGAGTTTTTGACACCATTGTGCGTAACAGTTTACGTTGAGAACTGAATAAATTATTTTAATTCGGGGTAAAATAACATCAGAAAAGCTTTATAAACATGCTCTGGGTTCCGCGCCTCAATCCTCAGACACGTTTTCAGACTTGTGTTTTCCAAGCAGGTGTAATTGAGCTGATTTTGCCATCATGCACTCGCCAGTCATTAGAATAATAAATGAAAATTTCCAACAGTTTTATTGTATATTGGCCTTTCGAATTGGTTTATTAACACTTTAAGATACGTATGATACAGTAGACTTTGCCGGTAGCCACGTTCTATCGCGAAAAGTTCTTCATGAAAACTTTTATCTTTTAGCGCTACACTGTTGAATTCGTTACAGTATCATTTGTTCGCTGTCTTGCTGATCCATGCGAAGAAATACATGTCTCTCGCCATCCTTTGCGTGAGCCCTGAAAATGAGTTCATAATTTTCGAGAGTTTGTGTTTGATGCCAGTTGAATGAAGCACATTGATGATTTTTGTTTTGTTGGCTCCTATAGGATTATAAAACGGCAATTATGAAAGCCAAGCACAAACTCACAGTGACAATTAGTATTCCCGAATTGGTCAGATGACTTCTGATTGTATCTAGATGGACATCAACAGGGATCGAATATTTTCTGCAATTTTGCAACTTTTATGATTTTCCACAAGCCCACCACAAAGATTAAACAGACAGGCAGATTTACCGCCAAACTTTGGATCTATCGCGGTGGTCTAGCAACGAGGGAACTTCAAATTGCCGGCAATAGATCATTCACACCTTTTTCTTTCATTCCCAATCATCACTCATTGTATCATTCACTGCATGTATCCTTTACTCCTCCTTTTAAAGGCGTCCTTTATACAGATTCACATTTCTCTCTCTCATACTTCACTTCTTCTTCTTTGTTACAGTAATACTCAATCTCTCTGTAGAGAACAGAACTTACAATTAGTTTTTGTCTGCTCTCAGTCTAAACAGTAAATTGGATCTCACAGCTTTTCATTTTAACAAAACTATTACAGGTTTCATCTTTCCGTTCTATTCCAGTGTTCAGATATTGACTGTAAATAATCGATGAATTAGTTTCATCAACTGACCCCTTCTTATGATGTAATATTTTAAATTTCTTGAGGAAAGTATCGCAACTCAACATCTAAGAAGAAAAATGAGTGAATCATCTATTGCCGCATTTGCCGGCCCGGTGTACGGGGCTACCCGGCCAAAACAAAGGTTCTAGTGCTCAAATGTTAACAGGTTTCAAGCGCAGTGATCTACAAAAACATTCACTGTTTCCTCAGGCTTCACCTCGAAAAACTTCTCCGAAGAGTCTGACCATCGGACGTGTACTCAAACCGTTCTCCCGATATGCTGAGCAGATCATCGCTCAGCACAAGCTTTATTTCTTCTGGGTTGAAATGGTTAACATCAAGTTCTATAGCAAATCCGTGGCTTGTGTTGATTATGCCTCCAGAACCTGCGACTGGTACAGCAGACTTTGAGCAAGTTTGTCCATTCTAAACTCAAGGAATTTCCTCAGTTCAATTAAATACTTGGGTTGCTATTAGCAACTTGCAAAGTGCCGTCTATTCGCCGTCTGTGAGCCTGCCACGAAATTGAAAACAACATTCAGTTCGATGGCTTCAGAAGCGAAGATCAACAATCTAGATTTATGCAATTATTGGGCAAACAATTTTTACCAAACTCCTTCTAGACCCAAGTAGGATTTTTACTACCTGATTTCTCTTACTACCTGTAGCTACCGGAATCCCCTTAACTTGCGAGACAACTCACGTTCGTAGTGATTGGCAGTCTCCCGTCGGTTGAATCGATACTTTTCATCATAGTCTATAAGACATATTTAATTTCACTGAAACTAAACAGGAAAATCGATAATTTTTCGGTCTCGCAGCTGCAGTCGGAAAAAGATTCACTCGCTTACACGAATGAATACGGTTAACCAAAATATATTTATTTATGAACAGCTCGAAACAAAGGTCGGTAATTCCATGGAAATTCTTTGAGTATGTGAACGTGATCAAGCGCACCTGTCGACTAAGAAAAATATAGGAGTACACTGAGATAGTAAACAAGAAAAAAATCAGAGACTATAAAGTTTATTGAAAGTTTATGATACACACGCGTTGTTTGTTTAATCGTCTGTAGTCAGAAAGTACGCTCCGTTTGAAAATACTCTGTACGAAAATGCTTCATGACTCTCCTTGGCGCATAGGAAGTTCAGCTACCCGCAGAAGGTTATTGAATTTAAAAAAAAACGTATTTATCTTAGCATTCATCAATATAATCGGATGTATGATGCTTGTGTCGGCAAAGTTGTTCTAGTCGTTGAATCCCAAGAGTGCGATCTTCTTTTTGAGAAACTTGCCACTGCTGCAGCATGATGTTCATGTAGAGCGGTTCAGAAAAAAACCTGAACATGGTAAATTATTCGAAATCGGAGTAGTCAAGTATAACCTTTGATATAATGAAGTGGTGGCAGTCGGAAAAATCAATTTGAAATCACCCATTCTTTCTAGTTCGTCTTCAACTTCCACTAAGACACGAACATCTTCCGGTGTTAGCCGTTTTAAAATTCGGTTATCAACCGAACCTGATTGCTCAACATAAGCAGCAATCCATGATGCTTCTTTGGTCACTTGATCTTTTGATTTTGGCCCATTCTTAGGACGAGTTCTGTAGTCTGCCGCTTCCAACTTGCAAACGCTAAAAATTAATATAATTTTCAAAAAAACTTTGGCGAATTCTTCTTGAATATCGTGTTCTTGACTCATTTTGCTTTTTAACTATTTCAGTAATTTTTGACCATTATTGCGGCTAATATGCGGCTAATAAGAAGCGGCTTTAAAAGCAGGCAGTCAAATGCAACAGGCAGTTAAAAATTGTCTAACAGAGTTCGCCTCGTATTTCCACCCATGTCATGGGTCCCATGATATAGTTTGCTTAAAGTTCCTTTGGTTTCTTTCCTATTTTTCAATGAGAGATCGAAATAAATTATGACATTTACACGTTACCTTGGGGGGATATGAATTCCGACCAGGTTCAAAACGTCTTTCGCAAGAGGGGCTTTAACAGAAACGTCTAGGGGTGTTCCTGAGTGAAGAGACGGCGAAATGTTAACTTCTAACAACCAGGGTTTCAAACTCTCGTCAAGTATGATATCAATGCCGAACAACTCGTAGCAAATGAACTCCTGCTCCAAAAACCTTCCCATATGGTCTCTGATGGGTTTCTCACAGGAAATGAAAGCTTTGATGATGATATCTTCAATTTGCTGTTGAATCCGTTCACAAGAGATTCCCTGAAATTTTTTTTTTTGATTTTTCACAGAAGGTCACTTCCATCAGAAGAACTGCTCATAGACAGTTTGGGAAACAGGAGGGCAACTCTAATTGAAATACATCTCCAATATAAGGGAAACCGGAAGTAAAGTTCAAAATTCGAAGGATTTTCCCCTTGTATTATTTATAATAAACAGCGAAAATGGATAAACTTGTGCAAAACTTTTTGAATTTTGAAAACTGGCCTTTTCTGTGAAATACTCCCAGAGATGTGTCAAAGTCCATTTCGGAACAGGTTGTTCCGCAACACCATCTTTCTCAGCAAGTTTGTTGATACTGGAAAAAACGCATAACTATTTTCCGCACAATGTCGCAAACCTATAGTTAGTTAGATGCATATATCTATTCGAAATGCTTGAAGCAGAGTTGTCGTAACTTAAACAAGTTTTAGTTGAGGGAAATAAATTTTGAAACTCACGCTACACTGGCAAATCGAACTAGTCCTTGTTCGTATAGGAAGATTTTCAGAGGTTCGAAAGTTGTGACGCAAGCATATAACCGAAGATCGAACTTAGCACGATTGATTGTCAGAGGTCTGTCGATATAGCTGGAATTGAGACGTAAAATTTCCACAACTTTTGTGTCATTTATAATATTCCGAGTCGACTGAGTTTTTGAAAAATAGTCGATCAATTGAGTTTTTTTTTGTAAAAGTCGACTTTCCCGCAATCGACTCGAAACGATAGTCATTTATAATATTTGCGGTAACCATCCGATAACTTAGTTTTAAATTTAGGCGGTAACTTTTATTATTTCAACCCGTTAGGTATGACCTAACGGGTCATCTCTAGAAGAACTTTGAGCTTAAGCTAATCAGATCTGTTATAATTAATAGCGAAATGTTTTGATTTTTCGAATCTCACAGTTAACAGATAGCTGTCAGAATGAAACATACTGTTGTGCAACCAGGGTAGAAGTTGGTGGAAAATCTTTCGGTTTTCTTGTCACTTGAATGCCAGTACCACGCGCAGATGCTGGCTGAAATGAAAACCTTTCATAACTATTTATATTTTGACGGGTTTTTTACCGGTTTGATGATAACATGACGCCTTGCGTCTTCCTCCAGATACATGAGAAGTTCGTGACGGTCCTGTGGCAATATATACGTGAAAGGCATGATATTGAATTCGTCTCCGAATCTTTCTTGTTTTTTCGAAATATGCATCCAAAGCCTATCTTTCCTGCCTACATGAAAAGCTCCGGGAAAATGATTGACTTTTTGATGTGGCTTCAGAGCTCGATACTGTGCAGATTTAAGATGACGGCCCCAATAGCCTACATGAAACAGCGACTCGTCAACAATCTTAACAAACGATTCGCTCACTATACAAGTAAACCAACGAGTTAAGAGAAAAACTTACTGTGAAATGGCTGGCTGACAAGGTCTGGCGCATCACCACTGGGAGTAAACTGTTATGACACCAAGTTAATCGATTCATAATGCGCCTATTGGGTTTTGTCACCTGGATAACACGTTTCGATAGAGGGATACTAAAAAATCAGACCTTAGTGCCTTTGATGTAAAACCTAATCGTCGGGGGCACGTTGGCGAACTGACTTGATTTCAAAAATGGAGACGAAGAACTAGATTTTTTACTTGTATTACAGAGCGTGTTTGAAGCCGAACTTTGAACATCGGTGACACTATCAAAAATCTTTGCCGAATTATTTTGATAACGCGATGATTTGGTCGATGAAAGACAAGATGTAACAAGGTCACTCAATCCACACATACGTTGCTCATCTGAAGTGCAACAAAATTATTTCATTAGGTTTTTAAAAAGATACCTGCATTATCATCATCTGTTGTGGAGCTATCCATTTTTGTGAGATCAGCGATACTAGAGTTATACGAATCAGTTGGAGTTGATGAATAGCCACTGCTCATCTGAACTAATCATTGGCTGTAGACGACATAGTGTAACTCTAGCAAGATGCGATCCGGGTAATAAGAAAGTGTAAAAAGAAGTTGACACACAATGCAGCCGCTTCGAACAAAAAACTGGAACGAAGATTCAGCTTTTTGAACATTCGCAGCAATACTTTTTTTTTCAATCAAATCAAGGTTTCTTCCGATATAAGAGGAGAAATTATCAACCAACTCCTGAAAAACGTGATCAAAACGCCATTTCATAATAGTTTATTGAAACATATTACTCAAAAAAGTTTGAGACAACGTTGACACCTGAAAATTTGGAGACCAGCTAAGGTTAGGTGAACATATATGCTACGACCGAATATTTCAGCGAGCGCTTTGCTTAGGCTTTGCTATGGCCAGCTGACCAGGAAACCCGAGCGCTAGCAATCAGTAACCGAAGGCAAGCTCAGAGCAGTGGGCCTTAATAGCAAGTCCGGACATGGCAGACACGTGCCTATTAACTGCTAAAGTTATATAAATCAAAATATTCAAAAAGTTTGATCGAAGCGAAATGATTCTGAGCGATATATATGCAGTCTTTCAAGAGTGGTAGATCCGAGTTATACTTTTTTTCGGTTTCAGTCGCAGAATTTACATGATGACTTTGTCAAAAATCTTAGTGTAATAATTCAGTTCAGAAATAATATAATGAGAAGCGATTGAACGGTCTAAACATTCCAAATCAGTCAATTGTTTTTCACACCAAGACTCTGCTCCAATTCAGACCGTTTTTGTTGAATTTTTTGATACATGTATCTGCAAAAATCTCACATAAAAAATTTGTTGGAATAAGGGGCAAACCTAGATACTCCCTCATCTGCTTGACTTGAAATATAATTATGAGATCGACGTTCCGCTTCGCCATCCCCAGTGGACTCGGTCAGAGTTTTTAAGTCGGTGTTCTGGCTCACAACCCACTTTTTAATGAAACTATTAGGTTCGTTGGAAAATCTAATGAAGAAATCTCTCCGCAACTTCAGTTCGTTAATTTGATCCACCAAGTCGTAGATTTTCTGATCCAAAGCTTGAATGTCATTCGCATTATTCTGATTATGAACAAAACCAGCCATTTGTTGCTTGACAGGATCTTCTAACTCTACATCTGAACAAATCAAATGCGAATTCAGTTATATGTCAAACTTTTGAGTTAAGTAAGCAAAAATCTCACCTATGTCATAACAAGCCGATGTTTTGTCTTGACCATCTTCTGGCCTCTGAATCATATGATTCAAAACAAGAGGATCAGGTTGCTGCAACAATTGGTGCAGTCTTTGAGGGATTTCCATGAAACGCATTTTGCTGACACCAAAACATTGCTCCAAAAATAAATCATTAATAATCGTATCGCGTTCTTGCGGATCTTGAAGTTTATGTGTTTTGATGTACTGCCACAGTGCTTCAATAATCCTGGGCCTCGTTTCGGCAGCGATGCCAAGAACTTTTGCCAGTCGGGGATGAAGTTTGAACTTCATAGGCTGATAATCAAGTAGCAATAGAATCGTGCACTTCACTGGCCGATCCCCAGGTCTCTTGACTTGAAATCCGTCCGTCTCGTTAGTTTGTGGAGTTCTGTGCCATTCGACGAGATGATTATCCGGGCCATAAATATCTTTATCGAGCTCGATAACCTTGAAACCAGATTTTCGATAGTAAATGTATTAAAAGTACCAAGCTTTTGAAAAATGAACTGAACTTCCGCTTTGCCACTGGTCTTGAGCTAGATGATTGTTGCTAAAAATTAAAAATAAGCAGTCTCGAAAAATGAACAGGCCTGGGAATGTCTGACAACATCTTACCATATCGTCCAGGAGTCTACCTTCGACACGGAGTTCCCACATCGGAACAGCTACTTCATCGTTCTCCTGAAAAGAGTGAATAACCTGAGAGTGCACCAAATCTACCTTTTCAGGTTCTCTGCCAGCAATGAACGTATGCGATATGTAAATTCTTAATCTTTTTTTGATTTTTTGCGGCCGCTTCAAAGCTTCTTGAACATCTATTTTCTTACGGGTTATAGTTGAATCCAACTTTTGCTCAAAAGCTAACAAATCCATATAAGCCTGCGATTCCGGCACCAGCTCCCTGACCTGGAATGCGAAAAATTGACGATGAAAACGATGATTGTAGGCCAAAATTCCCGAATGGCTGAATCACGTCGATTTAGCGTCTTCTTACACTACATTTCGTGAATGATAAGTCTGAAGGATTGAATTATAGCATAAATACCTTTGGTTGGATGAGCTTGTCAGCATATCGCTTTTTCTTTTTAGCTGGCTGTTGAGTTATTCTATTTCCTTGAGGCTGTGATTGCCCCGTCAACGAAACATTCCGACGGGTATGTTGCGGTGTAGAGCTTCCCTTAAATAATGCAATGATATACAGATAACCTGAATCTATCCTCTTACAGGTATAGCATATCTCGAAACTTGAGATACTGAGGTCCGAGACTGCGACTGCATCCTACTAAATTTGAAAAATGATACAAACGTGAGAAAAAAAAAGAGAATTGAAGTTGTGAGAGAAACAACTGCTTGAATAACTAAATTCTAAAATTGTGAAGGAAAATTTATGGATGAGAAAAACAAAACAAAAAAAGAAAAGAGGAACTTGGTGTCAGATTTGATGCATGACTGTGCGTACACCGAGACGATATAATGCACGGATTCTCTCGTTTCGAAAAAAATAATTTCTTTGAGAGGCCTCTCGAGAAAGGACTCCCGGGAATGAGCAGACAAACCGAAATTTCCAAACTAAAAAAAGCTTCTTTATGAAGAAACTATATTAAAAAAAAACAATAGAAATGCGTTTGTCTATGTCGAACTAGTCCATGAGAAGAATCTAGTTCACACTCGCCTGGAATATAATGATTGAGACCTGCATCAATTCTCCCACGCTAGTAATTTATACAATCTGCGGCATAAAAGTCTCGGTGTGTTCACTCCCTCTGAACCACTGAACCACGTTGCGCAAGCGGTCGCTGCTCGCGCAGGAGAAAACTCGAACAGATTAGGAGATATTAAGAGAACAGAATCCGGGATCACTCTTTTATGTATTTGTGTTTGTGCTTGACCTATCTGATTGGATCAGAATGAAGATTATTAAGTTCTTTGATAATTTCTTGAAAATGCGCACTTTGATTATCGAATATTCATAAATATTCAATGAATATTACTTTTTTTCAGATGAGCACGTTGTCAGTGCTAATAGAATCATCTGCGTCTTCCTGGGGCAAACTGTCAACTGATCATGGAAATCGCACCCCAGGAGTCATTCTACGGGCTTTGGTACGATGTTACTCATTTTTTCACAAAAATTACGATTCAGGTGTCATTCTGCAATGCACACCTTGCTCAATCAGCTTCTAATCAGTTACTTGTGTTCGCTTATGGCAGAGATGTTGAAAAAAAGATGATATTTTCCTCTGCTCGAACAGAAGACAGGAACTTCTCCCATCTTGTTATTCAGCGCTTGAAGGACATATTAATTGAAGACGCTTCTCACAACAGTTCGAAAAAAAAAGTTCTTCTTGGCCCTGCGCTTGCACACGCTTTTTGTCGTAAGTACATGATTTTTCTAGGCTCACCAACCGAATCATTGCAGATATGAAGAAAGATTCGAAGCTTCCAGTAGTTGACCCATGTGCTGACTCGTTGGGATCACAAACTGTTCTCACAAGTGAATCGGATGAAATTGATGATTCAACCAGCAACAGAGCTGTCGTCGTTTCTTTTACTTCAATTTCAGGAAACGAGCACGGTTAGTTCATTTTATTTTATTCATTTTATAATACTGTACAACAAAATTGCAAGTGCAGTAGGTTTTCGTAAATTCCAGGTTCTCTGATGAATTTGTTCTTTTCGGCCGCAAAGCATGCAATTTGTGTTGATGTCATCTCAATGGGAGACGATTTGACAGGGGGCGTTCTGCAACAGGCCGCGGATATCACTGGTGGTTTGTTTCTGCACGTGAAACAACCGGAATGCTTCTTAAAACTAATAATGGTCTGGAATACCCATTTTAATGGCCAAACTTGGTTTTCAGACGAATCTTCTCTTTGACTCCAAGCACCGTAGCACATTTTTCAAACCCTCGGTTGATGTAAGTTATGAGCTATTTATTTCCTACCAATCATTTTTTGCCCCAGTCTGTCGACTATCGGGCTTCATGTGCCTGTCACCAACAAATGGTTCCTTCTGGTTGGGTGTGTTCGATCTGCCTATCAGTTCTCTGCCAATATACTCCTATATGTGCTGTGTGCAAGGCTGTCTTCACTATCAAAAGTCTGCCAAAAAAATGTCGGAGGAAACGAAATTTGCAATGCAATTAATAGACATGAAATTACAAATTTGTTTCATTTTAAATCGAATTACTGATAAAATGATCACTTGAACCTTTCACCCGCGTTCGGTAAACGACATGAATGATTTGAAAAAATAGTAAACTTCGGTGCAATCGGTTAGACGTGTGAGTGTATACTAGAAGTCATCGCCCTGTCAAGGTACACTTGTATCAAATTCCGCTTCCCAGAAGACAGGTTTTGTAAATGAGTCTCCATGGTTTTTGTTCCCAGCTTGTTCACCATGGCGACCAAACAGTACACGGCCGTTTTCCTGACATTTGAAGATGGCGAGTCATAAGCCTGGAATCCATAAAAAATATTCACACCCCTATTTCCAGCAGCATCGAGATGCGCTTGATTATTTTCCAACTATTCATCATTAGAAATGACAAGTTTAAAAAGCTATCGCGGGTTTTACTCAAAAGAGTACTCAATGATAACGTTGTCAAATCTTGATTTCACAGAGGGATCTTTACTAAAGTACTGATGAGTAGCACATTTACAATTCTTTGAACCTCAGATTTCATTGTTTCGCAACATTGCTAGGCGGGTTGTGAACTTATTTTTTGTAGGTTAATGTCAAACTCATAGAACAGTTACCTTGATGGCACATGGCGCAAGCTCTCCGGCAACAGGATTTAGCTCGTCAGACGGTAAGCTATCGAATAATCGGGTCATCATTTTCAGGACAAGGCTAGCTCTCGCTTCTTGAACGTTTTCCTTCAATAATTCATGATTAAAAAAAATATTTATTTCAAGAGTCAGTCAGTGAAAGTTCCAACTGAGACTTTCTGTTGCCGCTTTGTGGCTCCAACTCACTTGATTAAGAATCACTTTGGAAATCGCTGCAATCTTCGGCAAAGGGAGATGTGTGGCAAGGGTTTTGAGGCAATCATCAGCCGTAACGTTCATAGTTCCATCTTTTGAATCTACCGCGGCATCAAGAACTTTACACACAGCCGCTTCAGTAGAATCGAACAAACGAGTAGCTTGTGAACTACACATCTTGGTCAAAACTCGGAGTGCTACCTTCCTGTTCGTATCGATTTCGCTTCCGGACAAAACATCAAAAACGGCAATTAGCAACTTTGCAAAATTTTGTTCCCATAATGTGAACGATCCTTCGCACAGCATTGTTTGAATCGCAAGTAAACCTTCGCATTGTTCTTCCTTGGAGCCATCTGTTACTTGCAACAACTTCGCGGTCACATATCTGCTTTGTTCTGTCGTATCATCAATCAAATGAGTAGTTGAATTAAGCTGAAAATTTTATGCGATGAAAATTTGAGAACTGATCGTACCTTCAGCCGATCGAAGGATTCATTCAGATTAATGTCATCCGTTTTATCTTGACGAGTGAGTTCTGAACACGATAATCTTGATGGTGAAACTTCCGAGAGGATGGGCGTAGATTTATTGGTTGATTTAGCAATTGAAGAATGACGTTCTTCTTCGGCTCCTAGTTCCGGACTCCTTGCAAGACCGATATTATTGTGGGACAGAGTAGAGCCATATGAGGTGAGATCTCTTAAATTTGGCTCGTCCGCGTTTTCGCAAACGCGTTGATTGTGACCGTGTGACTGTAAAATGCGGAACGCCCAGTCCCGGTAGTCCGTGTTGAAATCATTGAATAATGTTGAGAAGTCAACTGGATTCAGAGCGAATAAAGCGCAAATCACCTTCTCACCGAACTGAAAACGGAATATCATTATTTTCGCCGACCAAAAATACGCACTGGAAGTATCATTTGTCCAATCCGTTGATCGGTCATCCACGAAAATAATTTCATTATAGTTGCTCGAACTTCTTTTTTATTGAATGAAGAGCCTCGTTCCATATACTGATCTAGCAAGTTGCTAAGATATTCCAGCAATGCGATACGAGCCTGAGATTGTGAAATTAAAAACAATTGAAAAAACCTCACGAACTTTGGGTGTGAGCAAATGAATTGGATCACACATAAGTTCACAAGTGGATTTCAATTGAGCAACAGGATCGAATGTGGTCAGAATGCAATCAATTGTCGATGAAATCTGCTTTTTCATGTTAGGCATCATCTCAGAGCCTTTTTTTGTAAACAACTTTCCTAGTCCTAGCTTGAGCCACTCGGAAAGACGGCAGTGATGTGCCTGAACAAATAATGAAACAGCTTCCAATACTATCTGGAACGTTATAATTTTTTAAAGGAAATCCGCTAAGTTTCTCACTGGATTAGTTACGTCAGAAAGCAGCCTATTCAATGTTGAACTTATGTTCTTGACTTCTATGTCGTTAAGACAAGGGTCGGAAACGATTGTGCTTAAAAGTTTAATGCCTTCCTTCCTTTCATTGGGTGAAGTGGAGGAGCAAGCACGAAGAACAGATTCAACTCTTGACAGATCTAATGCGGTTTTCTGAGTTGTTTTTGTTTTTGGACGCTTCGGGAGCAAGAATTCGTCATCATCTGTGCGCGAAGGTTGCCCCAATTGTTGCTTTACATTGTTCATGTCATTTTGGAAACGCTCAGCTTCTTCTGACGTTAAGGAAGATACGAATGATGTAGGACCAAGGTTGGATTTCACTCGTTGTATGTTAGATGATAGGGGAGCAGAACCATTTGAACGACGTGGTGGAGACGTGTTTCGAGAACCTGCTGAAAAAATAGCATAAAAGCATTTAATATCAAAGGCTCAGCTCACGCTGTGACGCAGTGGTAGCGAATCTCGAGCGCAAGCCAGAATATGTGCGTGCTCCAAGTGTACTGACAGAAGGGCGATTGAACTTTGCTGAAATTAGGTGTTTATCAGTATTGTTTTATTTATTTTCATTTTTTTAGAATCTATGCGCTCCATGTGAGCCCAAGTTTTTGAAAGGTGACAGTCATTTTTTCAGGAAGTCACACGATTCTCTTGGCCAGGTATTTATTTTTAACCTTTGGAGAAAACGAAAGTAAAACATCTCGTAAAAATAGAGATAGGCATTGTGAAAACTCACATCCTCCAGGAGATAAATCAACTTTGTTAGTTTGCAGTCTATCATCCTTCAAACTGGTCTTTGTTGTTCGAGTCACGGGAACCACTTTAGTTGCCATTCGAGTGATTTGCTTTGAGTCAATTGCAGACACACTTCTTTGAGACAAGAACTCTGAATTACCAAAAACTTATCTTTATTTCTAAAAATTATCACCCCGGAAAACTTACGAATCTGAGAGGTCTCGATCTTTTTCACCTGACAAGGGAACCACAAGCCCTGTCCGAATAAGAAAATTCTGAAAAAAATCATGGTGATAGAGCATGGTAAGAAAAAAATTCTCACAAATTTATAGCTTCCACTTTTGCGTTTTGGCCTAGATAAAATTCAAAAACTGTTCACGTAGTGCTAAATTTTCAAGCCAAAATAAAGAAAACGTGACCTTTTGGTAAAATTAACAGTGAAAATACCAGTTTTTGAATTTTATCTAGGCCAAAACGCAAAAGTGGAAGCTATAAATTTGTGAGAATTTTTTTCTTACCATGCTCTATCACCATGATTTTTTTCAGAATTTTCTTATTCGGACACCTCTTAATGTTCCCTTGTGAGACTACATAGAAAACGAAAGTTTGAAAATTATAACCACTTACTACCAGCAGTGAGCAGAATGTTCATGATTAAGCACGTTTTCCGAAGAAATCATTTATGTCACTCCCAGTGACTACTAGTGTCACTGACTAGTACGATCAAAACTCACTAGAGGGAACACTTGGATTCCTTATACTTGTCATAGGCACCGAAGATAGTTTGGACCTCAATAGCGTTGTTCCACGTTCACTGTTGATACTATTGCATGAAGAACCAGCATCGGTAGCTCGGAGGATTTTTTGTTTCCCAATATCTACGGATTGGAACAGGAACTCAGCTTCCACCGAATGGAAAAATTCGAGTTTATGAAAGGCCTTCCTTCCTGCGGTCCTCGTTTCGGGATCAGCATCACAAATTGCTGACTTAATTAGTTCACAAATTTGACTAATGAATGCCTTCTTAATTTTATCATTCCAATGCTCCACAACCAATTCTAGCAGATTGGCCAACTGTCGCCTTTGATTCTTATCCTTTGAAACAGAGTAGGACGCCAAGCATGTGAAAACTTGCTTAGTTTGGACATGCTAAAATGAATACTGATTTTTACTATCTTGAGAATACGAAATTCTCACCCGAACAATAAATGAAGCCAATGTGACGCCTGACGTAGCCATTACTTTTGTGCTGACGGACATTTGAGAAAACGCAGCTGGCAAGCATCTCTCTCCTATTTGGTGAATTTCATTCCCATACTGTACAACGATGAAACTGGAATAATAAATAACATATTAACTTTCAACAGTTTTTTCGACTAAAAACACCTGCACGTAATGGCAGCTTCTCGAAGAATCTGAGATCGTAGGTCTTTCACAGAAAGTTCAAGACAATCTACTAATCGCACCAACTGGCCAAGCATCTGTTCTTTCCCTATCGAATTTTCGCTATGAATTATAACAGATCTGATCAACTTGAGCTGAAACGTTGTTAGGATTGATAAAACGACCAATTCAACTATGACGAACTTGATTCATCCGCTTAGTCCAATCTTCTTGAGATTTTGACAGAAGTCCGATTGCTTCATCTGTCCTGCTTTTCAGGTCGGACAAGCCACCAATTGTCTGGAGGAAGATTCAAAGTAAATGAGCAAGCGTTTTTGAAGAGCAAACAGGCAAACACATAAGGTCCGTCGTTTATTACTTGAAAATATGAGTATATTAAACTTACAACTTTAGGAACATCGTAAAACGCTTTCATAAAGTCTTCTTTATTCACAAAACACGGACCACCCGGAGTTGTTCTGCTCACGACTCGACTCATGGAAAACGACTTGACACAGTGATGGGCAAAAGGGACCTGAAAACAGGGAAAGTAAATTGTGTTTCTTTCGAAATCATTGAAATCTCTAGTGCGACAGGGCGTTCTTTCTCATGATACAACACGTAACCGTACATCCTGTATGTCCACTGGAAAACTACAAAGATAATTTATTTATTGGAAATAATTAGGGCGACTGGACGCCAAGTACCAATAATATAGTTACTGTCACTCAATTAGACAGAACAAGGACCATCATGAACTGAACAGCGAAAAACTTTCATTGTATGAATTATAGTAACACAAAAAAATGACACAAGAAATAAATACCCGTCGAAGTTTCAAATGTCGAGTTCTTCGACAGAAACTCACTATGTATTTTCTAGACAACAGTGTTTTTGAAGTATTGCACAATCTGGTACAGATGATGTTTTGCACCAGAAACGAATTCGAACAAAAGAACATCTGTATTGGTTTCAGAGTTCACAGTAATACGCAACCGTAGAATCGGTTGCGGCACTTTCTCCGTGGGAACAGGGAAATATGCCTGGCTTGCGTTGTCTCGCTTTCTCCAACTTGTAGTATTGAAGGCTTCGGATACCGTGAAGTTGCCGGCGTTGGTAAATGAATCTTTTCCGTCACCATTTCCTAGTGCTGCCGCACATCCGACACTGTTACTGTTCATTCTATAATCGTAGTTATCAAGTTGGATTGTCTCTTGCTCTCTTTTCAGGTCTGCTAGAAATTATAATTTTTCTTCAAACTCTTTAAATGTATGATTGTCTCTTTGTTTTTATCTTAACTCATAAAAAATATTTTGCTGTCCAATAACATACTTCGATTTCTTGACAGACGATTTTAGTAAATCCGCTTCTGCTCTTCTTCGCGCTCTTTGGTGCGTCCAAGTGACACTGCGGAACTGAGCGATGAGAACATTCGATTTTTCTTGACGAATAACGCCGTCAAGAGATTCCAACTGGTGCCTCAACTTTATTATTCCGGGTTTCGGATAATTGAGACGAACTGGTCGTTCCTGAAATAATAACGAAATTACCTCGATAATTCTCGGAAAACCTTCCGACAGAGTTGGAATAGTTTCCGATCGAGTAGGGTAATTGCGCAAAGAAATCAGATGCTGGCCAGGTTTTTTCGTAGCGCATTTTGAAAAAACAGTTTTTCATCCTAATTTTTTTCAGTTTCAGTCAGTTTTCTTCAAGTTTTTTATAGCTACGTTTGTTTTTCTAGTATTTTCAACGGTTTTACAGGCCCTGATGTTCTCCCGGTGTTTTTTCGTAGTTCATTTTTTCAGTTTTCCAAAAGAAGCGGCCGCTAGCGGCGACCATCAGACGACTACTGCACCTGGAAACCGACGACGACACCGATTTTTGTAGATATTTAAATTTCTCTATGTTTTCTTTTGAAATCTCTGTTTCATTTTCAAATTTTTTTCAAATGTACTTTTTGTCTAATTGAATAAAGCATTATTCAGCAAATGTAACGCTGGTGATAAATTTGGACGGAATTCCCAAAAAAAAAATCAAAAACCACTAGAAAAGTTTCCGAAATTTGGCTGAGCCTCGCTAGAAACCGAAAACCGCTCAGGTACTGAGAAAAAACCACGAAGAAAAACGTTGGAAAAGTTAGTAGCATTAAGATCAAACGCTTTTCTGGATGAACTTACAAGTGCCGTGAAAACTAATGAACTAGCGAAAGTCCACGCAAGCATCCACCGTTTCGTTCGTCCTTGGTTCAAGGGTGAGACAACAAATTTGACATCGTTCCCAAGGCGATGAAGTCTATGTACTAATGGTTTCAGACTCTGTTTTCTCCCCAACATGGTTGTATAAATTCTGAAAAAAATTGTGACTCTCACAACAACAAAAAAACGTAACTCACTTTATTCTTTCTCTTAGGAAAATGCTGTCGTCAATTATTCTATTGACAAATGCAACCTCTCCTCCATCTACGAAAAGTTCTGCTGCTGAAGCAACGGTGCTTGAGTGAGGCGAAGAACGGTTCATATCGAAGCGGTTCGAAAATGCTTCTCGAGACTGGGAAGGCTCTTCACAAAACTTGAAATCGGATTCAAAATTCGGATCTGGTTTTTCAAAAAACGGTGGATTGCACATACAAAATGTGAAATTTTCGTTCCCCATGCTTACCACATCCTGCAAATGTCATATCTATTTTTAACACCGTCATTGCGGATACCATCAGGACAGTTTTCACATCTGGATTAACATGTACTACACAAATTGAGTGCTGCATATTGTTACGTTCCACATTCGAGTGTGCCACCTTCACGGATTCAGAATCACCATCGGTTGCTAGAAATTTCCAACCAAAACGCCGAGCTCCAATAAGAGCGTGAATGCAAGAAGTGCCAGTTCCGATATCAATGCCGGTGACATTTTCGCCTAAAGAGTTCGCACGCAGTAAGTCATCGATCAACAGACAGTAGTTGAGCTTTTGAGGCACTCTAGGAACTAGATGGCCGGCCGGTAATTCAACCTGAAGTTAACCAAAACTCCGACAGTTGAACGACAATTGCAATAGACAAACCTCGAGCCCAAAATCTTTTTTGAGTAGAGTTTGTGTCAGACACCGAACGGCCGCATCCTTTCGAAAATCAAAAGCGATTTTCCCGTTATCCACGTAACGGCAAAATTTCCGAAACTCTGGGAATTCCACTGCTAATTCTTTAAAATTTGGTGGTTTATCTCGATATGGGTTTCGGGGGTGCATGTCACTGTTGAGAGACATTCTCTGAAAATTTTTACAGATTTTTTGTTTGCATATTGAACATAAATATAACAGGGAACAGTTTGTGAACTTCTCGAGTGAACGGCAACCACACATGTCGAAAAATATTTTGAGAAATGCGTTTGAAAACTGAAATTTCGCACCAACACGGTGCTGATGCTGCGGCGCCGCGGCCTCTAGCAAGGGAGTGAACAAATCGAGAAAAATCGCGCAGCAAGAAAGACTGAATCGAGACAACTCAGGGAAACTGAGGAAACCAAATCGAACAGAAAAGTAACAAAATTTTAAGAAACATCTAAATAGGCACAAATAATTTTTTAAATTTGTACCTTGGGATTCGGTCACCCCCTCGTTGAAAAATGGGAAACTTCGGCCACCAATCAAAAAGCTGCGAGAGACGGGAAACGTCGCTGATTGGTCCAGAGAGTTTTGCGGACGCCGGTTTCTCGGCCATATCGAGCTAGTCCGCCGGCAGGCGCAGTCAGTTTCAACAGCTTTCATTCCTTTTTTAGGTGTGAATGACGCATTTCAGGCAAAACTTTTTTTTAAAATTTAAACCGGACCAAATTTCAAGAAAAAAATATTGTAATAATGGGGACTGAGTCTTGACGTGGGTGGGCGCTCCGCCCGGGCGGAGTCTTAGGAATTAGGAGGACTAGAAAGTTTTCTCTATTTAGCCGCAGGCTAACGCAGTGAGTCAGGCCGTTTTTTAAGAAGTTACAGGGTATGAGTTTCTAGTATTTAGTCCAGTGACGTCTGATAATTGGTCCTTAAGTTTGAAAAAAAAAAGCGCGCTCGTCATCCACTAGAACGCTTCATCGGTTCGGAAAACCTTGTTTCGCGCAACCTAAGGCGGCTGGCCTAGATTTATATTCATACCAAGATGCGCCGGTGTTTTTTTTTTAGGATAAACGAGCAGCAGCTATCGTAAAAATTCCATTTTCAAATGTTTTCTGGAAACTCGTGCAATCTCTTCAGAAAGTTTCCTCAGCTTTTGCGGAACAAGTCGAACCGAATAGTTTCTACAGAAATCAGAAAAGTAATCGAATTTTCAAAGCATTCAACAAGTTACCGTATTCAGGGTGAAATCAACTACCTGAAAAAATTCATTGTTGACAAAATTCGAACATCGGGACCAATCACGGTCGCCGAATACATGAAAACTTGTGTTTCTGCTCCACAAGTGGGCTACTATGGACAGTTTTCTGGAAGGCAAAAGGTTTCAAATTGCTAATGTCTGTAGTGACCTAATATTTTTCAAAGGTGTTTGGAACAGAAGGAGACTTCATCACTTCCCCAGAGTTAACTCAATTGTTCGGAGAAATGATCGGAGTTTGGTGAGTGAATAGTAGGTGCAATCCAATAACGCATATCATCAATTTTCAGGATATACAATGAGTTGGCTAATACAGGTCATAACGGACCTTGGAACTTGATAGAGCTTGGTCCTGGTCGAGGCCAACTCATGAAAGATGTTCTAAGAGCCTTATCAAATTTCAACGACGATGCTATAACAGTTCACTTAGTGGAAACTTCGGATGCATTGATTGACGAACAAGAAATGGCTCTGTGCAAGTTCAACTCAACATGGAATACAGGTTCGCTATTAACGTTTTGCAACAAATTCCTCCCATTGAAAATTGTTACAGCTCTATCGCCACATGTCAAGCAAAATAAAACGAAAAACGGTGTACCAATATTTTGGTACAAATCGCTTGATGATATTCCGGTTGGCTTTTCAGTTGTTATTGCGAACGAATTTCTCGACGCGCTACCTATTCACCAATTTCAAAAAGTCGATCATAAATGGAATGAAATGTGACTTTTCTCCGTTCCTATTTAGCACAAGTAGATTTTGTCTGTCTGAAGACTTCGGTCACCACCGGAATTTGGAACGAGACTATGATCATTCGAAAGATCATGTAAGCTTAAAATCATAAAACCAGTAATTCAGACTTACGCTTTAATACTAAATAAAAACTGAGCAAAATTTGGTTTCTGGGAATCAGGCTATGTATGACTGTTCCTAATTTCGGTGGTGACCCAACCACGTCGTCAGATGTACGTTACGTGTACTTGTTCCAGATATGTCAACATACAAAGTGATGGAGAGTTATGCTTCATGAGTTCTAAAGGAGAAAATTTACACACGAAGTGAGTGAACAGAACCTATGTTGTTAGCTGCTCTTATCAATTTGTATTCATTCGAATGTTTCGGTTTTTTTAAAGCTAAATTCAGAAACTTTTCAGTGGTCTCATTCCTGCTAGTATCAGAAACGATCGTTCGCGTACTACATGGGAGTGCTCTCCAGAATCAGGGACTGTAGTCAATCAAGTCGTCGACAGAATCACGAACTTCGGAGGCTTTTCTCTTTTTGTGGATTACGGTCACGAAGGCACTAGAAATTCACATTCATTCCGGGCGTATAAATCGCACAAACAAGTGCATCCACTGAATGATCCAGGTGCGACTGATCTCACCGCTGACGTTGATTTCGGCTACTTGTCCACATTGGTGGAAAAACAAGCGCTAGTATTCGGCCCGATTCCACAGAGGTTATTAGTTGATCTTGCTGTTTACAAAACACTAATTATCTGCAGGTATTTCCTGCTACAGTTAGGAATTGAGTACCGGCTGAGACGTATATTGAATATTTGCAGTGAACAGTCACAAAAGGAGAATGTTATTAGTAAGTTGGTTTAGAAATTCAGAGTTTCCATGGCTTGTACACCCAAAAAACACAGCATACGAAGCGTAGTCGAGAAAACGAAAACTCAGTTAGTGATCGCCGATGTGTTTTCGATTGATTTTCAATGAGAGTCCGGAAACCAAGTTTTCTATCCACACTCGCGCTCACTTGTGTCGTGATGAACTATCCATTCTGGTAAGTTCATGCTTCTGACAATAATTCCGCCTTTCAGAAGCATACAACCTGCTCCTAGGCGACATGGGGATGAAGTTCAAGGCGTGGGCCTTGTTCCCTAAAACTCTTCAACACATACTCGACCAGAGAGGAGGTCCAGTCGGATTCAAGAATAACAGACTCTCACGAAGCCAACGATAATATTTTCGAATTACTTTTCTAAAACTTAAAGCTTATTGTATCTCACAAAATCCCACATTTTTCGCTTTCTTTTTTACATGGAATGTGTGCCCGAATAATTTCCGAAACCGTATTGTTACATGAGATCTGAATTGCGAGAGTGATAATCCCGTGTCTCCAGTAAAGGCGTGTAACATAAACGACTTCATAATGCCATAAGTAGGTAGACCGAAATTCAAATGCTAAAGTCGACGTAGTTGATTAGTCCTAAGTATTGGATACACATTTCAATCGATTGAGATTTGCCACAATGCCCTTCGGCGCCGCGGTCGCAGCTGCGGATGACCTAACAAAAATGGCTTTTTTTTCCACCGCGGTGCACCGTTTTTTTTTTTTTGTTTTTCACTACCTCCAGCACTGAATTTTCGGAAAAGTTCGGCCAAAAACGTGCCAATCAGCGACAGAGGCGGGGCGGGGCTACCTGCGGTGATCGGCTAGAGAAAATTCACGGTCTTTATTCTTGATCCACCAGCAACACAATACAAATGATCTGGTTGTTTTGTTTGTTTTTAATTTGTAGTTTAAAAAAATCGGCAACATTTATTGTCAACACCCTTTTCAAACATTTGGAACAAATTCTCGAGAAAACAGGCTTAGAACAGCGGAGAGTGAGACCGAGTTTTGACGTTTCTGGGCGGTGCCTGGCCTAGAAAATCGCGGACTGGAAACCTCTGGCCGAGGTAGCGAAAAAACGATGTGTGACGTCATGACACTGATAGACATCGGCGCACCGAGAAAAGTAAGACTGAACCGACGCGTTTCAGAGGTAAAAATTTTGTGGAAAAGAGTACTTTCGCTGTATTTAATTTTTCTCAAAATTTTTGGTATTTTTCTGTGCCATTCGGGTCTGTTATTCGGTTCGATTCGGTCACTCTTATCTCGGTTCAGTCTTTCTAGTTTTAATCTCTTTCAGTTTGACGATTCACCTCGGTTCGCTCAGTTTTTCATCTTCTTCAAGACCTAGCCATAGCTAGCAGAGTTGTGCGGAATGATAATTTTTCTAAGCATTGTATTTGATACATAGATAGCTCTAGATAGTATTCACTTTCTTCATATTTTTAAACCGACCCGCGTACCACACACCAAAGCTTCTATGCGTTGTGATGTTTCTCGTTCATTTCTTGCTTACTCAACTTCAGAAATGTCCATCAGGTTTGTATTTTTTCAGGAATACGGATACTTGGCTTCAAAAGTCAGTGTGCAGCTTTTTTCGGGAAATATGGTAATCAAAAATTCAATAATTCCCATGTAGTTATTAGTTTTCAGCTGGTTTTGTTGATCGGAGATTTCAACATGCCTCACCGAGCCGCAAACATCTCCCCAAAGTTCCGGAAATTACTAGTTCCTAACAAGATGCAGCATGTTCTCTGCACAGGAAATTTGTGCTCGCGGGAGACATTCGAGTATCTCAGGTACGTGTGCATTAAAAACGTAAAAAGCGAGTATCATTTCAATTTTTGACTCTCATAATTCTTTGCAGATCATTGTCCTCTGATGTTCACGTTGTCCGTGGGGAGTTTGACGACGAGTCCTTAAAGTACCCAGATACCAAAGTTGTGACAGTAGGTCAATTTCGTATCGGGTTATGTCATGGTCACCAAATAATACCATGGGGCGACTCTAAGGTTCGGATTTTTCAAGTCTTAAGACATCCATATCCATTCCAATCAGATGCTGGAGTTGTTGGCCCGCCAGTTGGACGTGGATGTTCTCGTCTCTGGAAATTCATATCAATGCAGTGCTGTTGAAAAAAATGGACGTTTTTTCGTGGACCCAGGAACAGCAACTGGCTCGTTCAGCATAACGAGCAGTATTCCAGTCACTCCATCTTTTGCACTCCTCGATGTGCAATCAGACAGCGTGGTTACCTATCTCTATCGATTGGTCGATGAAGCTGTCAAAGTGGACCGTGTTATTTACAAAAAAACAAAACCTTCTTGAAATTTTACCTGGGATGACCTGTATATTTTGAATTTATTCATCGAATTTCATTTGAATATAATTTTATTGAACTGCTGGGTTTATGTGAATTTAGGGATCGAAAAACATTGCTAAACGAGACCCACAGTGTTGCTGTTGTTGAGAAGAGGAGTAAATGTACCACTGATCCCGCTCCCTGTAACAAGAGACTGGAGTGAAGAGCTTGTCTGAAAAATTGGCAATCGTAAAATTTTTTCCTTTTGGATAATAACCGGAATTCTACATTCACAATAAGAGCCTGCTGCCAATGAGACGGGAATGCTGAGCCCGCTTTCGTTCCGCACAGCTTCGATCGTCCGGTGACCTATAGCGCAGTGAGCGTATCCTGAAACTTGACAGTGATCATTCTCCACTACATCATTCACTGACCACTAAGGCACGAGTCGTCTGATTGATCGCAAATGAGCTCATTGATGTATTGCGGCCTGTAATTGTCGGGTAGCCGTCTCCAAACCCAACACGAAGAACACAAAGAGACAGTTCCTGTTGGATCAACAGTAACTCCTTTTTTCGAGCATGATATTGAGAATCTAGTTCCTACAATTTATAGGCGTAAAAACGAGTGATGTATTGTATAACATGTACAAACGTTCTGTTGCTACATCTAAATGAATGGGCAAAAAAATCACCGATCAATCCAGCTTGTAGATCAGAGCTTGAGAAACGTTTACTTCTTCTCTGGTTTTTCTTCTCTCTATTTACTTTTCTTTTTGAAGACTGAGTCTCAAAAGAAGTATGTAAAAACGAAAGCTTCCAGAACTACCTTTTCTTCTGATGCACTACTGTCAGACTCACTGTCAGACTCGCCTTCGTCGATGTCTTTTGTGTTGAAATTTTCTAAAAGAAACTGTCCATATTTACATAAGAGCTGCGTTGTAACCCATCGAGAAGCTGTATTTTTGGCAAGTGACGTTCTGAGTAGAGCGGATGGAGTTTGTATCAACACTTGGACTGAGCAGACCAACCTATGAACAATGTAGCCGTTGTTCAAATCAATTTTTAAGGAGTTTCGGAACTCCTTCTTGATAACGTTGAGTTCTAGTTCTAGTTATCTAGTTTTTCAACGTACCTTCTCAAGTCTCTTCCTCATTTCTCTCCTGCAGTTCTGACAATATTCAGTTTCACAACCTAGATCGGTTTCCTAGTGAAAATTTTTACTAAGCAATAAATGAGTTTCCTGTTACTTCTTTTTGATCAGTTGAGTCTATTGACAAGTCGGGAAAAAACGCGATTGCATCTTCTAAAGTATCAGCTTGGAATTTTGAATCGTAGCTAAGACACGGGCTATTTTGTGCACCGGGCTCACATTGACATTGAACCTGTATTCAAAAAACATTAAACAGATCAATCTCAAAAAATACCGTCTGCAGGCGCGTCTGATCCGCATTTGATTGGGTGAAAACAAGAGTTACAAATATTGGCGATAAGAAACAGTTAAGAGACCACATCTACTATTGAAACTGATTTAACAGGGGTGAGTTGAGTAGTGAGTGTATAAATAGAATTAGTTTTCTCTATAAATAAAAACTGCGCAACTGTGAGTAAGTTACCATCTGTGTGTTTAACATGGGGTTTCGGGCAGTTCTTGTTATGCTATAATCCTGACAGAAACATCAATGCGACTGATCAAATGACTAGTTTTCTGAAATTTTGTTGACAGACAGAACGGAATAGTTTCTGTTTTGAACGCGCATGCAGGAGTGCTCTGTAGTGTCAATTTTCACAGTTATATGCATGTGCAGATTGTGAAGAAGAGAAACAGCGAATGAAGATCTACGAAAAAAAATCATTGACAGGTTGTTAGTGTTTTCAAATGAAATTTTTACATATACTTATTGAGAAATTATGTGTGTCTGTTTGCCCATACGCAAACTTTGGGGATTTGTTTTGAAGGACCCGGTTTTTTGACAATAATTCAACTTTTTTCTGCTGGAACGATTATGATAAAATTTGGGTGAATGATTAAAAAAAGTGAAAAACATCATCGGTCGTTACTCTGTAACATTAGAGTGGCTCCAGCTAGTTAGAATTTTCTATTTTTTTTCATTTTTCTCAAATTTTCCGTTAAAGATTTTATGAAACTCTTCCTCCACGTTCGCGAAGAACTGAGATTTCTCATATTTCAGCAAATTTGCAAGACAAAAGTACGATTTCTTCACATTTTTAACTCAAAATGATTGTTGACAAATTGTAATTTACAACTTTTTCACTATTTCTACACATCAATCTGCCGAAAACTAGAAAAATGATTTCCAATTCGTTTTTTCACTTCCAAATTTGAATTTCGCGGATGGCCTTAAAAAAGTTTGAAGGCGCTTACAGTACTCTGCAGGTCTCGCCACGCATCGCAACAGATGTTTTTTGGGACTTCATTTTCTGCTTACAATTTTTTCTTTCTTTTACAGGTCTCGCCACGCATCTGAGCAGAACATTTTTAGGATTACATTTTCTGCTTATAATTTTTGATTTCTTTTCGCAAATTTACTGAATCAAATCGAAAAACTTAATTGTTATTGGAACAAGCTAGAACATCTCGGAACAACTTTTGATTATTTATTAGCTAGTTTGTGAACGTTTTTGGTAGCAAAAAATTGAGTATCAAGTTAGATGAACCAATTTGAAAAAAATCAAATCGAATTCCTACCTTCTCAAGTTTTCACTTCTCTTGAATTAGTTTCAATTTGAATCGCCGTTCAACATTTTTAGAAAGGCGCATACCGTACTCTTCCGGTCTCGCCACGGCCTTGCGTACTAACACTTTTTAGGATTTCGCATTTTCTCTTGATGTTTGTGTATTTCTCGAAAAAAGGAATAATAAGCATCAATTTCCAGAGTGGCTGCGTGTTCGGCAAGATCTGAACTATTTGTTGAGTGGTTTGACGTCTATAAGCAGTAAGGTTGGTAATCTTCAAAAGTTAAATTGAATAGCTAAATTTTCCAGGATAGCTGCGTATTCGTCAGGATCTCAACACTGGTTCAAACGGGTCAAAGTTTTTCAGCAGTAAGGTTGGTAGAGGTTTATAAATCAAAATGAATAGCAAACTTTTTCAGGATAGCTGCGTGTTCGTTGGGATCTCTATCTTTTCCGGGATAGCTACGTGTTCGTCAGGACGTCAATATATTCCAGGATAGCTGCGTGTTCGTCAGGATCTGAACTATGTGTTGAGTGATTCGAAGTCGATCAGCAGTAAGGTTGGTAATCTTCAAAAGTTGAAATGAGTAGCTAAATTTTCCAGGATAGCTGCGTGTTCGTCAGGATCTCAACACTGGTTCAAGCCGGTCAAAGTTTTTCAGCAGTAAGGTTAGTAGAGGTTTATAAATCAAAATAAATAGCAAACTTTTTCAGGATAGCTGCGTGTTCGTCAGGATCTGAACTATGTGTTGGGTGGTTCCTAGTCGATCAGCAGTAAGGTTAGTAAACTTCAAAAGTTGAAAAGAATAGCTAAATTTTCCAGGATAGCTACGTGTTCGTCAGGATCTCAACACTGGTTCAAGCCGGTCAAAGTTTTTCAGCAGTAAGGTTAGTAGAGGTTTATAAATCGAAATGAATAGCAAACTTTTTCAGGATAGCTGCGTGTTCGCTGGGATCTCTATCTTTTCCGGGATAGCTACGTGTTCGTCAGGACGTCAATATATTCCAGGATAGCTGCGTGTTCGTCAGGATCTGAACTATGTGTTGGGTGGTTCCTAGTCGATCAGCAATAAGGTTAGTAATCTGCAAAAGTTGAAAAGAATAGCTAAATTTTCCAGGAT
>LR538276.1:2667-28995 GCA_900883565.2 Caenorhabditis panamensis
TCAAAACTTAAAAATGTCATAACTTGCTTCAAACTAAAAGTTGTGCGAGCTGTTTTTTTCTGTGCTATCACACAATGTTCACGCACGTTTTACAAATTTTAAACAATTTTTTGCTATACTAGAACTTTGCAAAAAAAAATTTTTTTTTGCATTTTTTATGTTAATTTTTTTTTCGTGATAGACCTATCTCCAATTTTATTTTTATTGGATTCTCCGTAGTTTGTTACCTATAAAGACAGTTTTGTGGACCCGGGCTACTTCCTGAGGCCTCAGGAGAACGTTTTGAAAATGAGTATTTGAAGGGGTAACACTGAAAGATGACAGGTCACATCAGTTTTTCTCAGCGATAAGTTCATCGTTTGAGCTCATTTTTGGCAGACAAGTAGTGTGTAACTAAGGAATTGTCTGTACCAAAAATCGAAGCACACGGCATCTTCTGGAACATGTAATTTAGAAAATAGTGCGTTAGGTGATAACTCACTGGTCCTCAATTTTATGAAAAGACCTATATTCAATTTTATTTTTTTCGGATTTCCCATCGTTTTTTACCTATAAAGTGAATTTTCTGGACCCAGGTTACTCACGGAGGCCTCAGGAGAACATTTTGAAAATAAAGTGTGTTAACGGATATTACGACACCCCCTAATTGTGCACTTTTGGAGTTTTGCTGATAGATAGACAAAATTTGTGAATGCAGTTCTTTTTTGCTTGTTTCAAAACCTATGTCCGCAAACTTTCATCTCAATAGGTGCTCCGTGGGCTCCAGGAGCCAACATGGGTGCTCCGGTGCTCTAGTAGAGATCTTACGACACCCCCATTTTTGGCCAAACTTGAAAATTTTTGCGATTTTTCGAAGTTTTTCTAAGTTCAAAATAAAGATCAAGTCTTGTACATACCGATAGCACAAAGAATTTTGAAAATTAAAGCCTTATAAGTGCTCTAGGCTCATCTTCAAGTTCCTGCTCAATGTGAGTTTTGGTGGTAGCTTTTGATTGAAACATTTTGAAATTCTAAAAAGTTCCCAGAACGTTCAAAATGATTTAAGGAGACGACGCATGTTGGAACTTTGGAACTTTGTCTTTCTTTTCATCTCTGTAGTCTTTCAGGGAAAGGGCATATGGACGAGCATTAGCATTAACATGTTCTAAATCCTTCTGTGAAAGGATAACATCTGAAAAGGAGTGGGAAGAGGGAAGGAACGAGTGAAAAACACTTCAAAAATCAAAGGATCAACGGGGATTTGGCAATTTCAGCCGAATTTTCAGCCGAATTTCCAAATTCCAGGCACATTTTTCAAGCTGTTCGTTTGTTAGGGGTAAATGTTGGTTGGATGACAGATTGGGTGACCAAACCAACGTGTTGTGACCGCTCATCTCATCTCTGACGTATTTTCCTGTTTTCGAGAACTATCTCATTTTCCGAAAGAGCTTTTTAGAGCTCAAGGGTTTAGATGCACTATATTCGGTTAAAATTGAAATTACTACTTTGACACTATCGATTTGGTAAGAGAACACGAGCACTTCATGATGTACTGAAATTTGAAACAGGGTGCTTTTTGATTTCTAGAAAGGTGATGACGGGGGTGAACACTAACATACAATTTGTCGAAATGACTTTTGTTGTTGGTGGGGAGACTTGAACTAATCCGATATGAATTTTGCATGAAGTTTTTTTGGAAATATGAAAATGAAGAATGGTTGCATTTCAAATGCTTTCTGAAGCACTTTCCGGACATTGTCCAGAACATGTCCTGGAAAAACCAAAAACCCAAAAACCTGGGGAGGGACGCATCAAGTTACCACAGATGGAATGTACAGTAAGACTAGTAGGTAGACGAAAAAGTGAGTAAGACTGCGAAAACGAAGAAAGAAAGCAAAGACAAGGTATGATTTGGCTGGGTGGCACAACGAGGGGGGTGCTGACGGTAATGAGATTTTTCTGAGAAAAAAACAAGGTAAGTAGGGGGGAAAGAATCAAGTTTTTCGAGCATATGTCACACAGCCTGTCTGGTATTATGTTATGATTCGCGAACAGCTGATTTGTGGTAATGAGGATTGAGCAACGCGGAAAACCGTCGGTGGGCCAGCGAAAACACACAAAAAGAAGACGTTCTGACAAGACGAGCAGGGCTTCTGAATAGTTCAGAGCGAAGCCTCTCATGTAATGCGATATTTGTCTTATTCGACAGAAAACGACAAAGTTTACGAGAAAACGAGAAGTGGCCATGCTAGGGAAAACTAATTATTCCATTCCTTTTCTCCATTCCTATTCCTTGTCTTGTCTCATTGGAATGGAACAAACCAAAATTGGCCATATTTGTCTTGGAAAAGGGAAAGAAATGAAAATTGTGGATGAAAAGAGGCAGAGGATAGGCAAAATCCGGGATGGATTAAAGTTGTCACGCACAAAGTTTGGAATTTATTTTTCTTTTTCCATTTCTTTTCCCATTTCCTTTTCATTTTTTCTCTTCCCTTTTCATTGACGCACATGTTTACTTGCAACTTGGAGTCCCGAGTTTTACTTTCGATTGTCGGGATTTGGGTTTACTTTTTCAATTTCCGCACTGAGTTATTGGTGTGTTTATGAAATACTTAGAGAATGTGAAAAATGAAATCATGAAGATAAGGATAAATCATCTAATCTACTATTTTTAAAAACTTGAGAACAGTGAGACCCTCTCACTAAAACTTTGTTCTGTCTCTTATCGATCATGCTCTCCCCTGCTGATATACCCCGACCAGGTGGCTGATTGTTTTCTGAAAACAACTATATATCATTTCCATTACGATTCGCATTTTCATTTCTTCCATTCTGTTTTCAAACAAATATTTGTGAGATTTTACAAATTCTCTCCCCTGACTACTGTCTGTGTTCCCACCACTTTACTATCAAGCTATGTATTTCCCCCCGCGCTATTATTTTTCTTCTTTAGGTCCGAAATTTCCTTTTCCTTCTCATCTCCCCATGGCAGGCGTGGGAGGAACATCATTGAGCGTCTTTTGTTTCCTCATTACGCTGGAATTCAAAATGAAAACATGGCATTAGCGCACGGACGTGGGTAGGGTAAGAGGCTCGGAATTTATGATGTTCTTGCAAATGCCGGGGGATAATGGCCTTATTTCTATTGCAGGAAATCGGCTTTTTGCATTTCTGTACAGCCTAGTGCGTAGAGCCTTGTGTACAATGACGTATTTTACAATCTCCGCTTTACCGTATATAAAGCAGTTCCAAAACGTCGTTCCAACACACACATCCTGACATTTTCGGACCTTCTCCTGCCACCCACATCCGCATTCACATTCAAATTCACGTGTTTACTTCGTTTCTGCTGCTCTACTCCTCCGCGTTTCTCCAAATTTGTTGTTATATATCCCGGATCTGTTGCTTTTCCTGTTTCTTCTCCTAGTTCTGTTTCTGTTTCTGTTTGTCCTGCACCACCATGCTCACTGCTCGATGAACCAGAAAAGCGCAGGCAGGACTGAAGCACTTCCCTGTTGAGTGAGTGAGTTGGAATTGCGGTTAGGGGCACAGAGAGAGTTCTTGTGAAGGAGGCTCTTACTAGGTCAACGGACATCTTTTGTTTGTCAAATGGAACAAGAACTCTCTCTGTGCCCCTAACCGCAATTCCAACTCACTCACTCAACAGGGAAGTGCTTCAGTCCTGCCTGCGCTTTTCTGGTTCATCGAGCAGTGAGCATGGTGGTGCAGGACAAACAGAAACAGAAACAGAACTAGGAGAAGAAACAGGAAAAGCAACAGATCCGGGATATATAACAACAAATTTGGAGAAACGCGGAGGAGTAGAGCAGCAGAAACGAAGTAAACACGTGAATTTGAATGTGAATGCGGATGTGGGTGGCAGGAGAAGGTCCGAAAATGTCAGGATGTGTGTGTTGGAACGACGTTTTGGAACTGCTTTATATACGGTAAAGCGGAGATTGTAAAATACGTCATTGTACACAAGGCTCTACGCACTAGGCTGTACAGAAATGCAAAAAGCCGATTTCCTGCAATAGAAATAAGGCCATTATCCCCCGGCATTTGCAAGAACATCATAAATTCCGAGCCTCTTACCCTACCCACGTCCGTGCGCTAATGCCATGTTTTCATTTTGAATTCCAGCGTAATGAGGAAACAAAAGACGCTCAATGATGTTCCTCCCACGCCTGCCATGGGGAGATGAGAAGGAAAAGGAAATTTCGGACCTAAAGAAGAAAAATAATAGCGCGGGGGGAAATACATAGCTTGATAGTAAAGTGGTGGGAACACAGACAGTAGTCAGGGGAGAGAATTTGTAAAATCTCACAAATATTTGTTTGAAAACAGAATGGAAGAAATGAAAATGCGAATCGTAATGGAAATGATATATAGTTGTTTTCAGAAAACAATCAGCCACCTGGTCGGGGTATATCAGCAGGGGAGAGCATGATCGATAAGAGACAGAACAAAGTTTTAGTGAGAGGGTCTCACTGTTCTCAAGTTTTTAAAAATAGTAGATTAGATGATTTATCCTTATCTTCATGATTTCATTTTTCACATTCTCTAAGTATTTCATAAACACACCAATAACTCAGTGCGGAAATTGAAAAAGTAAACCCAAATCCCGACAATCGAAAGTAAAACTCGGGACTCCAAGTTGCAAGTGATTTATATTTATTATCGGCTCATGTGGGTAGAGCAATGAATATGTCAGTTACACTGAAAAGAGTCATAAAATGCATGTTGGATTTGTTACTATCAGGGAATGAATGACGTGAAGGCATCGAACAGAAATAAAAAGGAACATGAACCGCAAATTTTCAATTTTTCAGCTGGTTGGGTGAAGTGAAGTGTTTGGGGGAGAGAACGAGCGAACGGCAGAAAAAGGAGGTTTTTGACATTCCAAAAAACACTTGTGCTGTACATATCAGAACCAAGAACCACTATTTTGATGGTGGGAAAGTGTAAATATCATCAAAGGTTTTTTGGATGACGGGAACTTGATCAATAGAAGTTGGAAGCCGTGGGACCCAGAGTGCAACCGGCTCAATGGTCAGAATCAGTTTCGAATAGGGGATTCGATCATTTTTTGTTAGAAAAGTGCGGAATACAACACTTCTTTGTATGTCTATTTTTGAAACAAGGTACGTTTAGGGTAGAGAAACCTTCTGAATCTCAAAACGACTTTGCGTCGCATACCATCCTGTTTTTTCAACCAGTCACGTTTGTTTTTTCTTTTATAATGGCTTGAACTCGAACTCACCGCACTTCCCGTATCAGACAGGATGAAAAGCTGAAAAGCTGTTTTTCCAGCTCCATTTCACCCTCGGAATGTACTATGGTATTCACTGACTTCTAAGAACTAAATGAGAAAAAACGGAGACTGGGTGGTGAAGAGGTGTTTTTGTTGTGGTCGAAGAACGAGAGAATGATAATTCGGTCCCTTTCCCGCCCGCACTGCTCTTCCCATTCCATCCCACTTTTGCCATCTAAAACGAAGGAAGAAGCCGTCGGACGAGCAGGGGTCCCGTTCAAATGCAATAAGAAAACGGGAGAAATCGGATGAAGCGAGAAGCGAAAAGCGAAACGAAAAGAAGGACACGTTCTTCTCCTTCTCACTTCAATGCATTTTGTCTTAAAAACACAAAACTGTCTATATAGGTAACAAACTACGGAGAATCCAATAAAAATAAAATTGGAGATAGGTCTATCACGAAAAAAAAAATTAACATAAAAAATGCAAAAAAAAATTTTTTTTTGCAAAGTTCTAGTATAGCAAAAAATTGTTTAAAATTTGTAAAACGTGCGTGAACATTGTGTAATAGCACAGAAAAAAACAGCTCGCACAACTTTTAGTTTGAAGCAAGTTATGACATTTTTAAGTTTTGACATACTAGGTACCACCGACCATCAGGGAAGCATTTTCATCCAATTTTGACCACTTTTTTGAATTCCTCGTACCCAATTTAGTCTACAATAAACATTTCACTTGTTTTCGAGAACATGAAAAAAACTGTCCCAGGCCATGCTCAAAATGTTCACTTCTCTCAGAGAATGCGTCATAAGGCTATAGGGTAACGCAAACCTGTTACACTTCCAGTTTGACCCGAAAAGTTGCAGAAATGACTTGAAAATCCTCTTCGGAATTGATCAGTCCACTACTCCAGTCCTGGCTCTCTATTACTGGAGGATTGGAGCTAATGGAGAAAAGATTTGGAACTTTAAGGATCTCAAAATGTTAGGAATGCTATGGCTCTTATTAGCATGTATATTCTCCATAATCCTAGTCTCCGCATTCAAAACCTACTCCCACATGAAAGCTTCTACTGCACAGTTCAGCCAGAAGACCCAAGATCTCAATAGACAACTCTTCATCATGCTTACAATGCAGACCGTCGTTCCAATCGTCCTTATGTACATCCCAATTGGTGTTGCAACAGGGTTACCATTATCTGATTTGAGTATAGGGGACTATCTGAACATTGGAAGTGCCTGTATTGCTGTGTATCCAATGATAGAACCATTGGTTGCTATGTATTGTATTAGGGACTTTCGGAGGACCATCACAGGTACATAAACATGAAAGATTTCACATTGAACTATGAGAAAAACGTGTTTCAGTAGCTCTACAATGCAAGTTTTCGGTTAGGGTTGCTTCTGTGAATCCTAGTTGATTCTCGTACTTCCGAAAGATTGCAATTGTATCTTTCTGACCTCTTCTTGATATTCTCTGTCTAGAAGGCATAGAATAATAAATTTCCGGTACAAAACCGAGTCTTCTGACGCCTTCTAACTCGATGTATACATCACATGTTCTACCTCCACCTAATCCATTACAATGCCTTCTTCTGCGCCCAACTCTTCAACTCCATTCTTGCCCTCCTCATTGTCAAAAGAGCCGGGAAGCTTTTTGGAGCTTACCGTCATGTCATGCTCTTCTTTACCTTGTGTTCTATGTGGTTTTCTGGAGTGCAGATTGTCACGCAACCGGTAAAAAGACACATAGGGTCTCACTCAAATCGACAGTAAAAGTTTCAGGTGATGTACATGAAAGGATCCATGTTAGTAATGTTCATAGATCATGATTCTTATCCTCTTTGGTTTGGTGACTTTATAATCTGTGAGAAACATAAAAAAAAATTTCACTCTAGACTTCTGTTTCAGGCCTCCACTGCTCCAGTTACGTTTTCCTGATCTCTGTTTTTGCAGCCCAATTCCTCTATAGATACTGTGCACTTTGCGAGTACCTTACCATCTTAGATTTGATCAAAATGAGTGGTTTTAGACTTCAAATCCTCAAGTTTTTCCCTGGATATCGTATATTTCTGATCTTCCTTCCTTGCTTCATACTCTTTGTAATCTGGTTTCAAGTCACCAAATGGGGAACCTTTGCGTCTCCGGAAAAGCGGGTGTATCTAGGGTAAGCAGTTAGAAATATGTTGCACTGACTGGTTTTATTGCAGGGATGATCTTAAACTTTATTTCAACATAGATCAAGATACCATTCCCCTCCTAGCCCTATACTACTGGAAGATTGCTCCTGATGGTGAAAAAATCTGGATCTACAAAGACCTAGCAATGCTAGGAATCTGTGTACTTATTCTTGCAAGTATCTCCTCTATTATCCTATTCTCCGCGTTGAAAATCTACTTTCATATGAGAAATGCAAGTGCAAATTTGAGTCAAAAGACTCAAGAACTCAACCGACAACTTTTCATCATGCTTACAGTGCAGGTACCTTTTCTCCTTTACTAGGGTCGTTTTCTGCACCAATTTGATGTTTTTGAGTTGTTAAATAGGAAATTTTATGCTGATTTTTACGTTGTGCTCAGTTTTTGTTTACATGCGTTCCTGAAGGTTTGGACGCTCAAAGTCTCACAAAGTCCCAATATCAGGAGTTTGAGGACCCATTTGACGGGGTTTCCGGTGGTTTCCAGAAGAGTCCACAAGTGTTTTAATTTGATCTTAACGTATATTATTGATCCTATACAGAATCGAGACATTTTCAAAAAAAAAAAATTTTCGTCAAAAAAAATTATTCCAAAAATTTTTTTTGAAAAAATGTCTTCGGAAATCTTCAGATTCTGTTTAGGATTAATAGCATACGTTTATATATATTTACTACACTATTTGAACTTTCTGAAAAAGACCTCAAACTCCCAATTTTGGGATCAAAGCCTCAAAAAGTCTCAAAATCGGATGTTTGAGGATCAATTTGAAAGGGTTTCCGGTGGTTTCCAGAAAATTTAAATAGTGTTTAAAATATATCTAAACTTCTTTTATCAAACCTGATCAGTTTCTGAGAAATTCTGGAAAAAAATTTTTTTTCAAAAGTTGGGAAAAAAAAAATGTTTTTTTGAAAAAAATTTTTTTTTTGGAATTTTTCAGATTTTTATCAGGATTGATAGGAAAAGTTTAGGTCTATTTTTAACACTATTTGGATCTTCTAAATACCATCGGGAACCTCTTCAAAAAGGTCCTCAAAGTCTCGATTTTGGGATTTTTCGAGTCCATGTCATAAAAAGTGCAAATTATCACTGATAACTTTATTCCAGACCATCATCCCCCTTCTCCTTATGTACACCCCAATGGGTCTTGCCCTAGGACTCCCAATTTTCAACCTAAGCCTCGGAAAGTTTGTGAACATTGCAAGTGCCTCTATAGCAATCTACCCAATGATTGAACCATTGGTTGCCATGTATTGTATCAGTGATTTTCGGAAGACTATTAAGGGAATTTTTCTCTGTCAATTTTCCCTGAAAATTAGCACAATTCATCCAACAAATAGTTGAGTTTGGACAAGTAGTGATAAGAACCAAACCAAACCAAGTCTCCAGCGAAAGTCAACAAGTTTTCCGTTCAACACCACGTGTAAATAAAGATCTTTCTCCTCTTTCTCTGCGTCTCTCTGTTCTCCAATCGATGTCTGTGCTTCCCCTCGGCTCTCTGATTTCTTAGTGCTCTTTCGAAGGAAAAGAGTGTAATTGTGCTTCTCCAGTGTGTTTCTTTTCCTCGCTATCTATCTTTTCGTTGTGGCTCTTGATTATTTCTCGATGGATGAAAACCCGTTGCAATGTACGGTTTGTAAAAATGTGAGTCTTCTTCAAGGCAAAGTGTAACTTTCATAACTTTAAAATCATGACTCATACATTTAGGAGTTAGAAGAGCCGATCCTGCTCAATTGCCAACACACAACGTGTCGAAAATGCTCAACAGGCTCTCCAATCTGCAAAGGATGTTCTCCAAACCCATCGACCTCCAGAAGTCACACACCGCAGCCGGATAGGCTTGCGGCGTTTTTACTGGATGCGTCGAAGGAGGAAATGGAGGAGTGCGCGAATTGTGAACAGGTGATTTAGAGTCATCTAGAATTGTGCTCTATTGATTTTGACTAAAAAAATCATATGGACGTTTTTTTTTCAAGCCTATTTGATAGACTCGAAAAAGTCTCTAAAAATCCCGAAATTGGGAGTTTGAAGGTCTATTTAGATTGATTTTTGGCTTTTTCTAGAGGATTTGAATAATGAAATGAGTGGATTTAAACGTATACTATCAAATCTGAACAGAATCTGAACATTTCCAGATAAAAATTTTTTTTCGAAAATTTTTTTTTGTAAGAATTTTTTTTCAAAATTTTTTTTTCCATAATTCCTAGATTCTGTCTAGGATTGATAGTACACGTTCAAATCTATTTTTAACACTATTTGGATATTTTGGAAACTACCGGGAACCTCTTCAAATGGGTCCTCAAACATCCGATTTTGAGATTTTTCAAGACTTTGAAGTTCCTTTTTTTATGGGTTTTTGGTGGTTTTTCAGAAGATCCAAGTAGTGTAATAAATAGATCTAAACGGATACTGTTAATCCTAATAAAAATCTAAAAGATTTCAAGAAAAAATAGCTTTTCAAAATTTTTCATTCTGACAAAATCTGAAAAAAATTTATGAAAAAAAAATTTTCAAAATTTTTCAGAATCTTTCTAGTTTCATAGTAGAAATTTAGATCTACTTTTATCACTACTTGAATCTTCTGAATATCATCGGGAACCTCTTCAAATAGGTCCTCAAACTCTCGATTTTGGGACTTTTTGAGACTTTGGGCGCACAAATATACCCTTGTTAGGAATTTTTTCAGAAAATCTGAGCCTAATGCATTTCAATTTCCAGATCTCCCTACCCATGTTCTATTGCGAAACATGTCAACAATCCCTGTGCCTATCATGCCGAAGTGCCACCCACCAAGCCCGGATGTTCTCCTCTCACAAAATCATCAGCTCGGATGAACGGAGCAAGGTTTATGGATCCGCACTCTGCAAGGATCACAATGAACCTTATATCTTGTATTGCTCGGATGTCAGAAAGCTGGTTTGCATTCAATGTTTCAATGGGAGGCCCTTGGAAGAACGTCACAGCTTCATTTCAATAGAACAAGGACATCGGATGTGTTTGGAGAAAATTGAGCAGTCAGCTGCAAAGCTTCGATTCTACCAGTCTGAACGGCAAGAGGAGCTAAATGTTCGGCAACGGATTCTAGAAGAAAACGCCTCTAACTTCGATGAAGCGAGAAACTCTCTTTATCAGTTATGCCAGCAAATCATTGACACTGTAATGACCACTAGAGAAACCTTGGCAAAGGAGCTAGTCAAGCAACAGGAGCAAAGTGATGAGCAGTGTAAGCGGCAGATCAAGGAAATTGAAGCTGTTATGAGTCCAGTTCGTCTTTGTCTATTCTCGGCCCAGATTCTATGTACAACGGCTTCCAAGCTAGATGTGCTGCAATTATGTCAACAGTTGCAAAAACGGATCGGAGTGATTCTTGATAAAACAGTGGACAAACTTCCGGTTTCCTCGACACCGGATAGCATAGAAGTGCGCTCCGACCTCGCAAAGGCTCTAGAGCCTTATCTGGGCATGTCTGCTGCATGGTGTCCGATTAGTGTCTCCAGAGAGGGAAGCTCTTCCAATTCCTACAAGAGGGGGTCAGGATCTCATAAAGCAATCCCGATGTTGTCCAAGTTCCAAGCAACGATTGATCTGGCAGGAGCGTTTGGGCAGTTGTTTGGCAAAGTTGAACGTGAGTCACAATTCACTAGGGAAGCCCGTTTTTTACCAAGCCAGTTTTCATTTTTGGGCGCCCAAAGTCTGAAGTCCGAAAAGCCCCGAAATCGGGACTTTGAGGACCTATTTGAAGAGGTTCCCGGGGGTTTCCAGAAAATCCAAATAGTGCTAGAAATAGAGCTAAACTTCTGCTATCAATCCTGAATAAAATCTGAAACATTTCGAAAAAAATTTTTTTTTCCAAATTTTTCAATTTTTGAAAAAAAATTTTGATGAAAAATTTTTTTTCCGGAATCGTTCAGTATTTTATAAAAATTGATAGAAAAATTTTAGTTCTATTTTTAACACTATTTGGATCTTCTGGAAACACCCGGGAACCTTTTCAAAAATGTCCTCAAAGTCCCGATTTCGGAATTTTTCGGGACTTTGAAGGTCCATTTGAATGGGTTACCGGTGGTTTCTAGAAGATTCAAATAGTGTTATAAATAGATCTAAACGTATATTATCAATCCTAAACAGATTCTGAAAGATTACGAAAAAAAAAATTTTCAAAATTTTTCATTCTGACAAAAATTGAAAAAAAAAATTATGAAAAAAAAATTTTTTTTCAAAGTTTTTCAAAATTTTTTTATTTTTTATAGTAGAAGTTTAGCTCTATTCTTAGCACTATTTGGATCTTCTGGAAACCCCCGGGAACCTCTTCAAAAATGTCCTCAAAGTCCCGATTTTGGGGTTTTTCGGGACTTCGAGCGCCCAAAATTTGCCTTTAGGAAGCTCCTTTTGCCCAAATTTTCTTTAGTAAAGTAAAAACTTTGATCTTTGCTCTCAAAACGCGTCTAATGTTTTCTATTTTCCAGACCCCCTGCGTCAGTTGGTCGTCGAGCTTGCCTCTACGAGTCAACAAGTCCTAGAGACCCAAAGAGACCTGACCATTCGAAGGGTCCTCATTGAAAAAGAAGACGTGGAGAAGCTTGTGAAGATGTGTAAAAAGATCGAGGCGAACCTTGGGATGCACAGTGCAGCGCTAGACGGAATGCAGTCAGAGATGCAGGAAATCTGGCAGGAGCAACTCGACAGAGTTCGAAGACAGCAGATCATCTATAGAGAGAAAGTCGAGGAGATTCTAAACCTTCGAGATACCGCTCGTCAAGTTCTCACAGCAGCCAAACAACTTGTTCCCTATGTTTCATGCATCCTGAATATGAATGCCATGATAGACCCGAAACGTTGCCATCCACCGGACCCTGCTCCGATGGAGAGTATCTGCTTGGAGATTACTGGAATCGAGCCGAATAGTCAAACCAGAATTCTAGCGATTGAAAAAGAAGAAGAGAATCGGAGATTGAGTCAGGAAGCCAAGAAAAAAGAAGAGTTGGCTGGACAAAGTGCAGTAATGAAGTCGTTAAAGCACGGGAAGGGGAAAAGAAAGGAAATGATGCATCGGATGATGGTGAATACGAATCGAGAAAGGAGTCCAGGAGGCACGGATACCGCGTTGATTAGTCCGTGTGTCAGGAGAATGTAAGTCGCTTTTTTGTTTTGAATTTTTAGCGGAATTTCGACTTTCATTGTTAGTTGTCCATATGAATAACTGAAACAGATTGATTTTCTAACAATTTCTGAAAAAAATCACCAAAAAACACGATGAAATCGACAAAACCGGCGCGCCGCCAAACTTTCGTGCGATTTCCGGCATGCGTTTTTCGTCAATTTTATCGTTTTTTCAGTGATTTCTCGCAAAAAATTGTTTAAAAAAGATATATTCTAGTTTCTCATATCGATAAACAACAATGTAAGTCTCAATTCCGCTGAAAATTCGCCGAAAAAACCATAAAATCCTCGAAAAATCGACGAAACTACAGTACCCCGACTTCAAAGGCGCATGCCCGAAATCGTTGGCGGGTCTCGCGACGAACTCAGTTTTTCGGTGTTTTCCCGATTCTGGACCAATTTTTTCAAAACTTTTTTGATAAAATTGGAAAGAGCAGAGTATTTGGAGCCGATTGATACACAATTTTACTGGAATTGTTCAGTTTTTCATTGTGAATTTTGCAATTTTGCAATTTTCAGTTTTTTCAGTGAAATTTAGTATCAATCGATTCCAAATCTTCTGCTCTATTTTAATTCATTAATATTTTAAAGCTAATCTTGAACTTTCAGAAGCTCTACCGTCCTCAAAGAAGAGACAAACTCTGAACTAGACGCCGAGGAGTTTCTAGACGAGTCCTTCGAACTCAGCGGAGAGCAATATGAAGAAATCGTTGATGGCACTTTAACCGAAGAAGATCGTTGTTGTTCTGCCTTTCTGTTATCCCTTGAAGCTCAACGAGACTTCGACTCCACTTCTCCTCCACCGTTACCCTCTTTGGATCAGTTACTCGGAAGGATTCCCTTAGCTTCCCGGGTTACCCAGAACATCGGGTTCAGTCGTGGAGCCATGCTACAAAGTCTAAACGATGTGTTTGCTCTGCAGAAGCCACCGACACCCGAGAATCTTTGTGTTTCTGAAGAGCGGAATATGCTGGCGTCGGCGGTGAGGAGTGCGGAGAAGAGGAAGAGTGGGGCTGGATTGGTGGAGGAGGTTGAGGAAGAAAGGAAAGAGCCAGAGAAGAAAGAAGAGCTTCTTCTAGATAAGGAAAAGAAAAAAGTGATCCGAAGACGTGTCAAGAAGACATCAGAGCCATCTGAAGATTCAGCGAAACCTGAAGCTCCAAAGTTCAGCACCCCACCAGATTGCCCTTTTGTTCCTCAAGAGATCTTTGAAAACTTGGATTCTGATAAGATTGGAACCTTTGAAGCGAAGGAACGTGTGTTGCAAAGTCTTAAGGAGAAGATGCAGGTCCAAAATCAAAACCAAAACATTGAAGACTAGGTACTTAGAAAGAGGTCATATTGTTATTGCTAAACCGGTGACTTTGTTTTGTAACTTTCAACCAATAAATGTATGTATTTCCATTCAATTCAACCTATAAAACCAGTGAAGCACGTCATAGGTTGTAAATATTGCTAAAATGCTAATGTTTACCAATGTTTACCTAAGAAAGGCAAAACCAGATAGAGATGGATCTAGGTCATCAGGAGGTGGGATCCCAGAAAAGAGGGAATACGAGGAGGATATCAAAGTTATGATTCATTTCTCTTTTCCCCTTTCATTTCTCGTCCCTCCAGATGATCATACGGCTGTACTTTCGCTTTGTTCCGCTTCTTTTCCTTCTTCCGGTGAGGACGATTGCGACCGCATATGGATGTCACCGGGACACAGAGAGTGCCGCGTTTTTTGTCAATGGCCAGGCCAGATTGCCGCCGGCTTCGACGGCTTGTTTTAACTCGTGTGCTAGGGGAAATTGTACAGGTTTGTCTTTTTTCTTTTTTTGCTGAAATCGTTTTCTGAGACCACTTTTGGGCCCTCAAACTTTGAGGCTCAAAGTCTCAAAAAAGCCCAAAATCGAATGTTTGAGGATCGATTTGAAGGGGTTTTTGGTGGTTTTTAGAAGATTCGAATAGTGTTAGAAACAGATCTTAATGTTGTCTATGAGTTCTGATAAGAAACTAAAAAAAATCTGGAGAAAATTTTTTTTTCAAAATTTTCTATCTCGAAAAAAATTTTTATGAAAAAAAATTTTTTTTCTCAAAATTTTTGGGAAATGTATCAGGATTGAAGGGGTTTTGGATGGTTTACAGAAAATACAATAAGTGCTAAAAATAGATTTAGACTTTTTCCATCAATCCTGATAAAAAATTTGGAAAAGTCCGACAAAAAATTTTTCATAATTTTTTCCAACTTCTGAAAAAAATTTTTATGAAAAATTTTTTTTTCCAGAATTTTCTAAAATCTAATCAGGATTGCTAGTATAAGTTTAAATGAAATTTTTACACTATTTGGATCTTCTGAAAACCACCGGAAACACCTTCAAATGGGTTCTCAAAGTGTCGAAAAGGTTCAAAGTCGGATGTTTGAGGACCAATTTGAAGGGGTTTTTGGTGGTTTCCAGAAGATCCAAATAATGTTTTATATAGATTTTTGCTTTTTCTATTAATCCCAACAAAATGTTGAATGACTCCAAGAAAAAAAATTTTCGAAATTTTTTTCATCTTGAAAAATTTTTTTATGAAAAATTTTTTTTTTCAAAATTTTCTGTAACATCTTCAAATGAGTTCTGAAATTACTGATTTTGGGTTTTTTGAGACGTTGAAAGCCTGAAAATGTCTTTAGGAAGCGCTTTTAGCGAAAAAAAGAGGGTCGGATTTTTTGATTTTGATCAACTAATCGGGATTGGATTTCCAATCAATCTTTTAGAACATTGAGTTCAACCGGACCTAATCAGTAAGTTCCAGGCGTCCTCTTCCAATCCGACAAATGCATCACCATCGACAAAACCAACTACTTTGGCAGTCTCCAATACAAAAACTACATCGAAATGCATTGCATCCCCAAGTCCCCGCACAAACTGATCGTCTCCGAATGGAATGACCGAATCCTAGTGGACCGTAGCCGCGCAGTCCGGCAAGCTGCCTCCAAGCAAGAATGCTTGTCTCTGTGTGCCCAGGAGAAGAAGTTTCCTTGTTTATCCGCAATGTTTTATCATGAAAGCAAGGACTGTCTGTTGAATGCGGCGTCTAGTGATACAGCAGAGTTGAAGATGGATACCGGGGGTTTCAAAGTGTCGTATATGGAGTTGCATGGTCTAAAAGGTACGTACTTTGCTGTGAAAATCTTCCTTACATCTTCGGTCACGGTCTAACACCTATGCCGCACTAAACCCCGCAGTATAATCCGGTTCAAAGCCCCTTGATTCCAGAAGCGGTCGACTGCCTAAACGCGTTCAAAATGGTCGCATTTGACGTCATCGAAATCCGTGGCGAATCCCGCATCTACAATGGCTCAGATGGTCTTGGAAAGTGTATCGAAAGGTGTAAAGATTGCGATTTCGTCATCTTCAATGAAATCTTCTCCGAATGCTATTCGGTGTGGTACGATCCAACTGGCCAGGTGTTGGATTTCATCAATGATGAATATCAAGTCCTCACAAATGCCTGTTCAAGCTATAAAAAAGACTGCAACTCTCGAAACGCCCTGTTCATCTCCTACTATAACCCAGATGAATCCCTCAAATCCCTGTGCCTGGAGAAGTGCACAATGACAGAGGGATGTCAATATGCTTATCAATCCAAAGACCTGAATTCGTGTGTGATATCTAGAAGACGTCGGGCACTTCCATTGATCGCTCAAAAGATGTGTGTAGATGTTGATGGTTTGACAGAAGGACATGCAATACTGTTCGATGAGTTAGGGGGTTGTAAACTTGGAAAAGAGCAAGGATTAATGGTTTCGAAGGATGGAATGGAGCTGCATCAGTGTATGCAACTGTGTGCGACACATCCGACTAGGAGGTGAGTTGGGGGAAGCTGTAACTTGGCTCAACATGTTTGAATTGACTTGAAATTTTACGTGGAGATAGAAAAAGAGTTAAGAAATGTTGTGTCAAAGTTTCAAGTATATTGCTAGAAAATTACACGAGCTACGGCGACTGTTAGACAATGTGGCACTCGGCCGGTATCGCCCTCGCTACAAAATCGGTTTTCTGGTGTTTTCTCGGTTCTCGACCGATTTTTTCATGTTGTTTTGTTCACAACAAATAGCAAAGAAGATTTGAAACATAGAAATAGACCATTTGACCAGAATTGTAGAGGTTTTCATTGCAAATTACCCGTTTTTCAAATTTTCGGCTAAAAACACGAAATCTGAAATTTTGCTATGAAAAACTTGAAAATTTCTGTCAAATTGACTATATTTAGGCTTCAAATTTATTTTCTACCTGTTTTCATTTAGAAAATTGAAGAAAATTGCTCCAGAAACGAGAAAATCCCGAAAAACCGACTTAGTGGTGAGACCCGCAAAGTGCTTCTTCCCACTTCTCGTTTTCATAGTAGTATATTGGCTCAAAATGCTTTGTTTATGCTGAAATTCCACCAAAAAACAGAAAAAGAGTTAAAAAACATTGTGTCATATTTTCAAATCCATATTTAAAGTTTCCAATGAGTTGCAACCTCTCAAAGTTGACCCTTTTCAGCTGCGAGTCCATTACCTACACCAAGACTCGTCAATGTTACCTTCACGATGGCGCCGTTGAAATCAGTTCTCCTAACCCGGATTGCTCAATTTACACCCTCAATGTTATCACCTTTGAGTCAGAAGTTACCAGTAAGTGATATCTAACTGATAAGGCTAAATTTTCAAGTTTAGCAACTACCCTACCACCTGGTGACTCCAAGGTCAAAAAACCGCATAAAGCAAAAGCAAAAACGTTTTCTCCCGGGAGCAAGAAGGATCAGAAGAAGATAGAAGAGAGTAGGTGTTATCAGAAGCTTATCCGACCCTTATCAATGATCCAAATTCCAGAAAAACTCCAAATCAAAGAGTCCCCGAATCCAGTTCCCCTTCAAGACCTCAAAATCAACACCCAATGTCTTTTCGGCTACATTTCCATCCAAGTTTCATCAGAATCCCTAGTCAATGGAGAAATCTACGTTAGAAATGGACATGCTAACTGTTCCACGAAAATAGGAGAAAGTGGAGAGGGGATTTTGAAGATTTTCCATAATGACACTTCCTGTCCGATTGTCAAGGATGGAAATGTCTATGAGACGGTTGTAGTGGTTGCACAGATGATCAAGAATGTCGAAAACAGTACCAGTGAAGCCGCTATCATCACAATAGACGACCAACTCTTCAAAGTCCGATGTGACTATTCCAACCAGAAAACCGCTGTCGCTGTCGCTAAAACCATGAATCTCCGAACCTCAACTTACAATAATCTTAACATTTACGGAAACGTACATGTCAAACCAATGAGTATGGAGCTGCGTGGAAAACGAGACATTGTCAAGATCCAAACAGTGAAAATTGGACAGAGTTTGGACCTCATTTTCACTGCGGAGAATGGGACAGACGCCAAGAAAGTGTTTGTGAGACAATGTACAGCTTATGATCAAGATAGGGAGGAAAGGATAGTGTTGATAAAGAATGGGTGAGTATTGGAATTACAAAATAATTTCAAAACAAAAGTTAGCCTCAGTAAATACAACCTCAAGGGTGGTTCTAATCAGGGGATTCAGCTGACACGCATGAAAAACATCACTGGCGGGTGGGCGACCTCGAACTCGGCGGCTGCTGCGCCGCGAGTGAGTGTGTAGACCACTAGGCCACACGGGACATCATCGGATGCGCGGGTAGAGGGTGTAAACAAGAGCGCGCGTTTGGAGGGCGGCCACAGGGTGAGGCGAGTTGGGGAGAGTGTGTTATACTTTTGCAAACCTTCTCATTTTCCCAAATTCTTCCAGTTGCGCCACCCAAAACGCCAAGGAATACGTGTTACGGGATGAAATCAAAGAAACAGCAACTGGGTTTGTTCTCCCATTCCGAGCCTTCCGGTTCAAACAAGGAGAAGCGGTGAAAATCGAATGTGAAGTGAAGTCCTGTGAAAAGTGCAAAAAGGTGGGTTTAATCGAATGAAATCTGATGGAAAAAATGAAAAAAAGTTGTTTTTAGAACAATTGCATCTCTAGAAACAGAAGATTTGTCACTGAACTTGAAGAAGAGGAGTTTTTGACCAATTTTGAAGAATTTGAAAAAGTCCGAGCTGAACTTCTCGTTACAAATTCCACTGTGGATGCTTCCAAGATTGATAAATACTGCTTATCCTCGAGTCATTGGATTGTTATAGGCATTGTTTCCTCCTGTATACTCTTTTCTCAGTTACTAGCACTTTTCTACTTATGTTTGAAAACTAGGTTTTACGAGAACAGCGTCTAAGGGAATCGACGAGTAGGGTGACTTTGTATGTATTTATTGATAATAAATGAGTTATAATACTTTAAAAGTACAATTATACATTGAAAACCTCTGCTGCACAGTTGATTTTCACCGGGAACCAGGTATTTGTGGGGTTCGTGAATTTCAAAGTGTACTCTCCAGCGGGGATGGGTTTTTCGCCGAACTCGGGGAGCTGAAAATGGTGAATTTGGAATTTGTTTTTTTTTATCTTCTTTTTCCAACAATTTCCCCGAAGAAATCATCGAAAAAACCGTGAAAATCCTCGAAAAACTGACGAAAATACAGTATCCCCGACTTTAAAGGCGCATGCCCGAAATCGTCGGCGGGTCTCGCCACGAAGTTAGTTTTTTTGGTGTTTTCTCGATTCTGGATCGATTTTTTTGAGATTTTTTGACAAAATTGGATAGAGCAGAGTATTTGAAACAGATTGATATACAATTTTACGGGAATTGTTCAGTTTTTCATTGAAAATTTTGCACTTTTGCAATTGCCAGTTTTCAGTGCAAAAACCTATTGAAAAACTAAACAACTTTGGTGAAATTGACATGATTCAAACACGCTAAACATCTCTATCACAAATCACAAAAAAACCCACCTTCAAACTCGTCACAGTGATCTTTGGCCAGATGGATATCTCCTTCCCAGCATCCCGTTTCACAATCTCAAATTCAACGTCTCCACTCGACGTGTAACTCCAAACCAGTTTTCCGGGCGTTGTTGTTTTACTGAAAACACGAAACATGGAACGTCCAAAATGAAGCAAAAACTGAAATTCCACCCAAACCCCACCCACCCCACCCACCCCAACTCACACTGTGAACTCTGCTGTTTGATGTGCTTTGATGCTGTAAGACTTGGGTTTCGGCGCTTTTAGAAGCCCGTTCTCTAGCCAAATATGCTCTTGTGGTTTGTATTCATCTTTTCCAATTGGTTTAGGAGGTTTACAAACTCCTTCTGGTGGACTTGCAAAACCAGAATCATCGCGATAAGTTCCCCCGTACTCCACAGGAATCGCCTGTGGTTCTAGGTACTTTTTCAGGTCTTCTATATTGCTAAGAAACGCCAGTTTCTCTGCGGTTTTCGGGTCCACTAAGCGTTTAGTAACCTGCCACATAACAGAGATAATCCCGGGTGGATTGATCAAGAGCAATTTGCAAAGATGCTCACTGAAATACTCTGCCCAAATCATCACAACAAGTCTTGCGAGTTGCGCTGGTCCTGATAACGGGTTCATGAAATCCACGAGGTTTAGACCCTTCAAATCGAGAATGCAGACTACTGAAGAGGTCTTCCCTGTTGCTCGTTCAGTGTGTGCCATTGCGCGGGAGAAATTTTCCTGGAGCATGTAGTAGGAGTGAAGAACGTAGCTTAATGGCATGATTTTCAGAATCTCTTTGATATCTGTGCCCTCCATTTTTTGTACGAAGACGTGAACGTTCCGTGAGGTGATATTATAGTCCAAGAGGGAGATGTTGAAGCGCTGAAATCATCTTTTGAACTTTTGAACTTTTGCTCTCATCAAAAATGTCAAAGTCTCACCTCAAAACACTCCCTTCCAATATCAACTTTCGTGAAAACGTCCAGATCGCTGATCTTATCATATTTCAACAATTTCCGGTGCTCTAGAAGACGCAGAATCTTCTGCTGTGTCACTTCAATGTCGCCATTGTTAGCGTTTAGAAATCTGGCGAAGAAGAAGGGGGAATCGATCTCGGAGGGGATGGAGGGAATGGAGGATCTGAAAAGGTACATTGAGTTTCGAGAAATACGTCGAAATTCCGCCGACAATTTGCCGAAAAAACGACAAAAACCCTCGAAAAATCGACGAAACTACAGTACCCCGACTTTAAAGGCGCATGTCGGAAATCGTTGGCGGGTCTCGCCACGAAATTGGTTTTTTGGTGTTTTCTCGATTCTGGACCAATTTTTTCACATTTTTCGATGAAATTGTGTAGAACAGAAAATTTTCAACAATTTGATAGTCAATTTTACCAAAATCAAGGAGTTCTTTGTCAAATATCGAGTTTTTAGATTTTATACTCAAAAGAGAAAATTAGAAAGTTTGAACTGAAAAACTGAATAATTCCGATGAAATTGATTGTCGAGATGTTTCAAATTTTCTGTTCTTTTTAATTTAAAAAAATTATGAAAATCAGTACAAAACTGAGGAAAAAGAGCACTTTTGAGCCATCAAATTCTCGAAAAATCCCAAAAGCGGATGTTTGAAACCTCATTTGAAGGTGTTTCCAGTGGTTTTCAGCAGATCCAAATAATGTTAAAAATAACTTCAAACTTATTCTATCACACTTGAAAAAAATTCCAAAAAAAAAAAAAAAAAAAATTTTCGAAAATTTTTTGGATCGGAAAAATTTTGAAAAAAAAATTCTCAAAATTTTTTTAGATTCTTATCAGAATTGATAGAAAACGTTTAAAACTATTTTTAACACTTTTTGAATCTTCTAAAAACCACCGGAAACCCCTTCAAATGAACCCTCAAACATCTGATTTTGGGCTTTTTTGAGACTTTGAGCCTCAAAGTTTGAGAGCTCAAAAATGACTTTTGCAAGCGTTTTTAGCAAAAACCAAGCACAGATTCATGATCAGCATGTCAAGATCTATCTATTTACATCATAATTTAGTTCTCTAAAGCTCCTAGAAAGCCAAAAAAACACGAAAAAACTCACTTCAATCTCTCGGCCTTCTCCAGAATCTCCTCGCTAAAACTCTTGGCCGTAATCATATCGTCAATCATTTCTCTGTGTTTTGAGGCCGATTGTCTGGTCCAGCGTGTCTAGTGATTGCCCTAAAACACGTATTTGTAGGCGAAAAAAATGGAGAATGAATGAAGAATGGGGGGAATGAAAAAGACGGGTTTTTCAGAATGATGCCTAGAAAAGGGGTGTTATCAGTTATCAGTTATTATATGACATAGTTAGTGGTTGGTTGGTTGGTTCTCCTGATTCTCGAGACAAAAATGATATGATTGAGTGATAAGAGGTGATAAGAAATGACGAGAAGGGAAAGGGAAGAAGGGGTTCGTCGAATTCAAAAGAAAACGCCAAACGTCAAGGTTGAATGAAAAGAAAAAGGACGAAAGGAACAATTTTAGAAGTCGGAGAAGAAAGGACAATAGCAATGCAGTTGCAAGGTAGTAAACGTAAACAGGTTGAACACAGAAGATGGTCAAACAGTTTAATACGGTAGTCACACAGGTGTCTAGGCAAACAGTTGACCACTTCGCGCTGTTGGAGAAAGGGGAAAAAAGACAAGAAAAGTTTCAGATTGTTGTCGAGATTGGCAAAACGAACCATGTGATGAGGGTGTAATGGAAAGAGAAACAGAAAACAAAGTATTGGAAAGGGAGAGGAGAACAAAGGGAAGAGAAGGGCAATTTCAGCAAAGGTAAGTTTTGACTGAAATTTGAAGGGTCTGGGGAACAGCAAACGATTTCGCGCTTAGCAAGCGAAATGGCAAAATGGCAGCGAATGTCAGGAGATATGGGTGAATGAATGGCGGACAGAGAAATGGGGAAGGGAGAGATTATACCACGCTGCGGGGGAACAGTTGTTACATTTGTTAAATACTAGTTTCAATAGAAAGTAGTGTTGTGGTGGACGTGGATAAACACCGCTGTATTAGACGAACAAGGAAAGGACTAGAGCTCCTGGAACCGGGGGCATGAAAGAAGGAGAGATAACAAAAACGAATGATGCAATTATACAAAATAAGCTCTAAAAATGGTAGGATCTAATTGTGCAAATCAGTTCTTTCTATCTCCTTCAAAAGAAGAGCTCCAAATCCCACCGTTGGCAGATCGAAGTACAGTAGCGCTCATAAGTTAGTATACCATTAAACTTTTGATCATAACTCGGTTCAAAATGGTCCGTTTGGGCTCATTTTTAGATATGTTTTAGCTGAATACTTGAACTATACGATATCAACTTTCTGGAAAGATTCATGAGGTTTCAGAGAAAGTTTCATTAGGACGTTCGATTCCAGACCGTTCCGGCGATCAAGAACAAGTTGATCAAAGAGTTCATGGATTTGGCGAGATGCAATATGAAGTTCGACGAGTATAATACAGGAGTAATTGTGTTTTTGGTGTGATGAACAAGAGATGCTGGATAGCTAAAAAAGAAGCTGGAAACAATGAACGACAGTATTGTTATCTGTCAGCCAATCGTTGCCCTCGTTTTCGTGTTCATTTCGCTCATTTTTGATTATTTTCCTCAAATTTTTTAGTAAAAAACATTTGAAAACACAATTGTCTAGATGTTTTCACAAAAAAGTCTGAGAAAAATGATTGAAAATGAGCAAAATGAAGGCGAAAATTGTGAACCACCAAAGTTTTGTTTGGTGACATTGTCGGTTCACAATTTTCGCCTTTATTTTGCTAATTTTCGACCGTTTTTCCCAAACTTTTTTGTGAACATATCCAGACAATATAGCTTTCGAATGTTTTTCACAAAAAAGTTTGCAAAAATTGGTCGAAATTGAGCAAAATAAGGGCGAAAACTGTAAACTGTTGAAATTTTCGTTCGTCGATGGGACGCGGCCACACAAAACAAGAAATTTCAGCGGTCCACCGTTTTTGCCTTCATTTCGCTCATTTTCGACCATTTTTATTAAACTTTTTTGTAGAAAACATTTGAAAGCACTATTGGATATATGTTTTTACAAGAAAGTTTGCGAAAAATGGTTGAAATTGAGCAAAATGAAGGCGAAAACGGTAAACCACTAATTTTTCAGAACAAACAATTTGATGGTCCACCGTTTTCGCCCTTATTTTGCTCATTTTCGATCGTTTTTCTCAAATTTTTTTGTAAAAAGCATTTGAAAACACAGTTGTCTAGATGTTTTTACAAAAAAGTTTGAGAAAAATGGTCGAAAATAAGCAAAATTAAGGCGAAAACTGTAGACCGCTGAAATTTCATGTTTTGTGTGGTTGAGGGCGCAGGCCACGGTTTGCAGCCAGTGGACCATTGGATCAACCAGAATCATCAACCGCTTATGTATATACCTAATAAATCTAATGCTGTACCGGAAATTACAAGATTACGCCTACCCCTACATAACCCATCCTTTCCCTCCATTCATCTTCCCCTACCCCTCTGCTCTTTCTCATCTTCCAACCCATTCCGGATGGGGGTAAACAAAAAAATTGGCGCTGCATATTCCTCTTCTCCTCCAGGGTATTCCATCTCTGTCGACACATATATTTATGAAAAATTGGAGCATCTTTTCCATCTTTCCTCCTTCAATTTTGCTCCTTTTCTGTGGCCGTTTTTGGAAGAGCAGAGAGCCCGGTTTTTCACTCAATTGCTTCATTTATCGAGATGAAAATGAAGCACAAGTATGTGCTTGTGTGAATGAAAATGAGGGAGGAGATGGGGGTGAATTGGAGGGGAAAAAGAAGCGTATAAGCATAAGGTCTTGATGAGAAACAGAGGGTTTTCAAAATTGAAACAGCTCGTTTTCATTGAGTACTCTTTGATCTATCTGGGCTCTGTTGGTAGTCTATTTAGCAGCCTAGAATCCTTCAAATCCTGGTCTTTAAAGGCTCCTACAGTATCCCCAATTCCTCCTTCTTTTTCCCTTCCTATTCCTCCCAATTCCCCACTCCCAAATCTTCCAAAGAAGGCCCATTGATGGAGATACTTGAAAAGAGCCCACTTCTGCTCGCCGTTTTATTGTGTTTCTTTTGGAGGTGGTGCTTATGAGCATCTTCAAGAGGTTTTCTAATAGTTGTCTTGAACTACTACTTTGTGCTTTTGATGGGTGAGAGATGCTCCGAAGGCTCCGACTGCTCTACGCTCCGAATCCGGATTCCTAGCCTAGACCTAGCTGGGAGAGTCCGTTTTTTGTGTAGTTTTTAGCCTATTTGCATTTTTTCTGATGTCTATTGATAAAAATTAACGTGCTGATCACAAATCTGTACTTAATTTTTTTCGAAATCGCTCTCTATTAGCACTTTTGAGCCGTCAAAGTTTTGAGTCGAGAAAGCTCAAAATCAAATGTTTGAGGGTCCATTTGAAGGGGTTTCCGGTGGTTTTCAGAAGATCCAAATAGTGCAAAAGATAGATCTGAATTTGTACTATCAACACTATAAAAATTCTGAAAAATTTTGAAAAAAAAAATTTTTCCAAAATTTTTTTTCGAATTTTTCAGATCGGAAAATTTTGAGAAAAATTTTTTCCTTGAAATCTTTCGAAAATTATCAGGATTGATAAAAAAAGTTCAAATCTATTTTTAACATTTTTTGAATCTTCTGGAAACCACCGGGAACCCCTTCAAATATACCCTCAAACCTCGGATTTTGAGCTTTTTCGAGACTTTGTGGGCTCAAAAGCTCAAAATTGGTTTTTCCTAAGCGTCTATAGTAAAACTGAAGTACATATTCGTGATCAGCATGCCAAAATCTATCTATAGACATCATAAAAATTGAAAATTCTGAAAAAAAAATTTTCATGAAATTTTTTTTTCAAGTTGGAAAATTTTTGAATTTTTTTTCAAGCGAATTTTTCAGATTTTTTTTTCAGAATTGATGAAAACAGTATAGATGTTGTTGTAAATCTATTCAAAACACTATCTGCAAAAAAAACTAGCCAAAAAAACCGATTTTCCTACTCCAAGTCCAAAACCTCGGAACCCCTCATGATTCAGACCCAGACGTTCATGACCCAGTAGATCCAGACCCAGAATCAGGTCAGATCACATGACATTTTCTCTTTTCCCCCGCCCCTTGGAGAGGGTGGACGCATCTTGCCGGGGAGCAGCTGTCCGTCTCCTGCTCCACCTCCCTCCTGTCATCATCATCAGCCCCTGATCACTGTGTATCAGTGTGTGTGTTTCCTATCCCGAAGCACTTTTCCACAAATGCTTCTCCTTTTTGTTTGATTTGTTTATGAGAGAGACATTCAAGGGTAGGAGGCTTAGCACTTTGGTGTATTGCTTTTTGAAAATTGAATTGAATCTATCTTGCTCGAAAAGCTTTCTGTGTTTATTTGCAACATGCTCTATCTAGCATGATGTTTCTAGGTTCTTTCCCTTTTCTAAATAGTCCTTTGCTCTTGTCCAAATCCCCCATTTTCCAGGTAATAATGGTGGAGGCCACACAAGTGGTCGAACGCGAGCAATGGTCCAACTGGGCCGACTTTATCATGTCGTGCATCGGCTACGCCATCGGTCTCGGCAACGTCTGGCGGTTTCCGTACCTTTGTTATCAGAACGGCGGCGGTAAGTCGTCAACCACAATAATGTGTGAGAAGATACCCCGTAACCCGATCTGGCCAGAGACGACCATCAATCATCACTCCTTCGAGCCGCCTTCTGTTTGATAATACATAATTCTGTGTGGTGGGGTGTGAAAAGCCCGGAGAAAGAGCACAATTTGTCAGGGCATCCCCGGGACAATTTGTCAAGACACACGACGTGTCTCGGATCACCTTCTGCTCTGGG
>LR538276.1:29011-42652 GCA_900883565.2 Caenorhabditis panamensis
GAAGGATACACAAGGGTACACATGCTGCTCATAAATCACAATCACCAATTTGCAGGCGCCTTCCTCATTCCGTACGTCATTTCGCTCGTCTTTTGTGGAGCACCACTGTTCATTTTGGAGACGTCATGGGGACAGTTGATGAGTGTTGGAGGCTTGGGCATGTTCAAGATTTGCCCGATTTTTAAAGGTGGGTTTGGAGGGTTCAGGTTGGATTCAGGTTTTTAGGATTATGGGCTTCAAGGTGATCACAAATCTAAACTTCATTTTTCGGAAAAAACGCTTCCAAAGAGCACTTTTGTTCCCTCAAAGTTTCGAAAAAGCTCAAAATCCCATGTTAGAAGACCAATTTGAAGAGGTTTCCGGTGGTTTTCTGAAGATCCAAATAGTGTTTTGAATAGATCTAAGCTGTTTCTATCAATCTTGATAAAAACTTGAAAGATTTCGAAAAAAAATTTTTTTTTTGATTTTTGAAAATTTTCCAACTTGAAAAAAAATTCCGAAATTTTTTTTTCAGAACTTAAAGTTTTCTTTAAGTCAATAGATACAATTTCACACGCTAAATTCAAATCTTCCTTTCATTTTTTTTTTTTGGTAAACGCGCTTCCTAAAATCACTTTTGACCCCTCAAAGTCTCGAATAAGCCCAAAATCAGATGTTTGAGGACCCATTTGAAGGGGTTCCCGGTGGTTTCCAGAAGATCTAAATAGTGTTTCAAGTAGATCTATACAGTTTCTATTATTTCTAATAAAAATTGCAAGATTTCTAAAAAAAAAATTTTTTCGATTCTCGACAATTTTCCAACTTTTGAAAAAAAAAATTTCACAATAATTTTTTCTTCAGAATTTTCAGTTTTTTTATATCAATAGATAGAATCAAGTACGCTGATCACAAATCTATATTTCATTTTTGCCAAAAACGCTTTCTAAATGCATTTTTTGGTCCCTCAAAGTCTCGAAGAAGCCTAAAATCCCATGTTTGAGGACCCATTTGAAGGGGTTCCCGGGGGTTTCCAGAAGATCTTTATAGTGTTAAACATAGATTCAAACTGTTTTTTCAATCTTGATAAAAATCTAGAAAAATTTCAAAAATTTCATAAAAATTTCAAAAAAAAATTTTCTTCGAAATTTCCCAATTTTTGAAAAAAAAATGTTTTGATAAAATTTTTTTTTCTTTTGAATTTTGTAGAAATTTTTTAGGTTTGATAGTAAAAGCTTAGATCTGCATTTATCACCATTTCAATCTTCTAAAAACCACCGGGAACCCCTTCAAATGAGTCCTCAAACAGCAGATATTGGACTTTTTCGGGACTTTGAAGGCCCAAAAGTGCACTTTGAAAGCACTTCCTGTAGGAATGAAATTGACATGATAACAAGCTCAACTCCTCCCTTTCCAGGCGTCGGAATCGCCGCCGCCGTGATGGCTTTCTGGCTGAACATCTACTACATCGTTGTCCTCTCCTGGGCGGCCACCTACCTCTACAACTCCTTCACCCTTGGCGATGTTCCATGGAGAAACTGCGATCATGAGTGGAACACCCCGAAATGTCGATCTGAATACGTAAAGATTCCGTGTGACAGTAACAGAACTATTGCTGAGTTCTTCAATGTCAAAGTCCTTACCCATGATCATATTCATGAGTATAAAAAGCAGTTTTTTGTGGGACCCAAGGCAAACTGGACTGTTTGCTCTGCAGCTGACCTTTCTGTTGTGTCTCCTGTCAAGGAGTTTTGGAAGTAAGCCAATGAAAACTATTGGAAAAAACCTGTTTTTTAGCCATCGCGTCTTGGGAATCTCTGAAGGCCTGGAGCACCCTGGAGGTCTTCGTTGGGATCTTGCAATCTTCCTTTTCTTCGTTTGGGTCATTTGCTATTTGTGCATTTTCAAAGGCGTCAAGTGGACTGGAAAAGTCGTCTATATCACTGCCTCTTTCCCATACATCATGCTGTTCTGTCTATTGATTCGTGGACTGACCCTGGAAGGAGCTGGAGTTGGATTGGAGTTTTATCTCAAGCCAGATTTTAGCAAGTTACTGGAGTCTAAAGTCTGGGTGGATGCTGTTACTCAAGTGTTCTTCAGTTATGGACTGGGACTCGGTGCCCTGGTGGCTTTGGGAAGTTATAACAAGTTCAATAACAATGTTTACAAGTGAGCAAAACTATTGTCTGCCTGGTTCACTGTTTTCACCTTTATTTTGCTCATTTTTGACTGTTTTTTAAAACTTTTCTGTAAAAAACATTAAAAAACACGATTGTCTAGGTGTGAGAAAAAGAGTTTGAGAAATTTGGTTGAAATTGAGCAGAATAAAGGTGAAAATGGTGAGGCGCTAAAATTTCCATTGGGATGCGGCGACCCGAAACAACAAATTTCATTAGTTCGCTGTTTTCGCCTTTATTTTGCGCATTTTTAACTTTTTTTCTTGAACTTTTTTTGTGAAAAACATTGCAAACACGATTGTCTAGATGTTTTCACAAAAAAGTTTAAGAAAAACGGTTAAAATTGAGCAAAATAAGGACAAAAACGGTGATGGGACGCTGCCGCCCAAAACGCAAAATTCAGTGGTTCACTGTTTTCCCCCTCATTTTGCTCAATTTCAACCGTTTTTCTCAAACTTTTTTGCTAGAACATTAAAAAATTTGTGTTTTCAAATGTATTTCACAAAAAAGTTTGAGAAAAATGGTTGAAAATGAGCAAAATGAAGGCAAAAACAGTGAACCACTGAAATTCTGGCGTTGGGCGGCCGAATTTCAGTGGCTCACTGTTTCCGCCTTTATTTTGCTCATTTTAGACCATTTTTCTCAAACTTTTTTGTAGAAAACATTTGAAAACATAATTTTCAAAATGTTTGAACAAAAAAAGTTTGAAAAAAGATCGAAAACGAGCAAAAAAAGGCAGAAATGGTAAACCACTAACTTTTCAGTTCGTCGATGGGACGCGGCCATCCATTTCGCTCATTTTAGACCATTTTTCTCAAACTTTTGTGTAGAAAACATTTGAAAACACAATTGTCTCAATGTTCTCACAAAAAAGTTTAAGAAAAATGGTTGAAATTGAGCAAAACAAAGGCGAAAACTGTGGCGCGGCCACCCGAAACACAACATTTAGTGATTCACTGTTTTTCCCTCATTTCGCTCATTTCCAACTATTTTTCTTAAACTTTTTTGTGAAAAACATTTGGAAACATAATTGTCTAGATGTTTTTACAAAAAAATTTGAGAAAAACGGTTAAAAACGAGCAAAATTAAGGCAAAAGCGGTGAACCAATAAAATTGTTGTTAACTGATAACACACTTGTTCATTTCTTCCAGACAAGCTCTCACTGTCTGCTTCGTGAACAGTGGAACTTCTGTGTTTGCCGGATTCGTCATCTTCTCCTTCATTGGCTTTATGGCAACTCAACAAGAGAAAAGTGTCGCAGAAGTCGCACAAGCCGGTCCTGGTCTTCTCTTCCTCGCCTATCCATCTGGAATCCTTCAACTCCCCTACACCCAATTCTGGTCCGTTCTCTTCTTCCTAATGGTCCTTTTCCTCGGAGTGGACTCCCAGTTCTGTACTATGGAAGGATTCTTCACCGCCATCATTGACGAGTTCCCTCATTTGACTCGAGAGAAAAAGTATGGACGCGAAATTTTCGTGGCGATCATTTGCGTGATCTCCTATTTGATTGGATTGACTACAGTGACCGAAGGAGGCTTTTATGTCTTCCAACTCTTCGACTTTTACGCTGCATCTGGTTGGGCGCTCCTATGGCTTTTGTTCTTCGAGTGCATCGCCATTTCCTGGTCCCTGGGAATCGATCGTTGGTACGAACACATGAAGTCTATGATTGGATACTATCCTAGTGGATGGTGGAAGTTTTGCTGGGTGTTCGCCACGCCTGCAGTCTGTTTTGGAGTCTTGCTTTTCGGACTTATCAAGTACCAACCGCTTCGGATTGACGCTTATAACTACGATTATCCAATGTGGGGACATGTGTTTGGATGGTTTTTGTCGTTGTCTTCGATGCTTTGCATTCCTGGTTATGCGATTTACATTTGGATTGTTACCCCGGGCACTTTCAAGGAGGTAAGGAACCCAAAAGCCTAAAACAGGAGCCTAATCCTGGACGTTTCAGAAGCTCAAAATCCTCTGCCGCCCGGATATCGAGATCAAGGGCGCAATGGAAAACGCTGCAGAGCAAATGGAACTTGTTGAAGACTTCCAGAACGCTTAGGATCAACAATTTTCTCTATGATATTCCATTCTTTCAAATATCTCTTCTAACTGTCTCCTTTCTCACTGACATTCCGATGCCAAAGTTTTATAGCTGCCACTTTTAGATTTCTTTAAATAAAGCTACGTTTGGAGCAGGTGAACTGGAAAAAGCAGCTGGGAAAAGAAGAAACTTCTCAACTCCACTCTCTCTAGGCATTTTGGAGCGTTTCTGACTCCCATGGCAACCCAGAAAGTCCTGGAAGAGCTTCAACCTTACTATCTCTCAGAATACCTCCCCAATTGCTCTTCCAACTACAGTAATCCCCTGGCAAATCCTAGATTTGTCAAAACCACTTCCTACATCATTTTTATCATAACTACCCCCATAAACCTCTTTGGGATCTATTGCATTATCTTCAAGAGTCCAATTGAGATGTTGACTATCAAGTGGTGTATGTTATACCTTCATGTTATCGCCACGTTTACAAGTGCCTGGATGACAATTGGCATCGCTCCATTTGTGTTTTTCCCGGCTTGCGCGGGATTCACAATGGGGCTTCTACAGGATCTCAGGGTTCCTATTGAAGTTCAGGGTTATGTGGCTTTTGGCGGTCTTGGAAGTGAGTTTTAGGTTTTTTTTTATTAGGAAAATTTGTACTTTGCATATCCTATTGAAACTTTTTGGTATACAAACTTTGAGCCCTCAAAGTCTCGAAAAAGCGCAGGGCCCAAAACCGACTTTTTCAGAACCCATTTTAAGAGGTTCCCGGTGGTTTCCAGAAAATCTAAATAGTGCAAAAGATAGATCTACACTTTTACTATCAATCCTGATAAGAATTTCAAAAATTCGGAAAAAAAAAATTTTTGAATTTTTTCCAATCAAAAATTGTTTTTTGTTGAAAAAATTTTTTCCGGATTTTCTAAAAAACGTGTCAGGTTTGATCATAGAAACTCAGATCTATGTTTAACACTATTTGGATCTTCTAGAAACCACCAGGAACCCCTTCACATGGGTCCTCAAAATCTAGAAAAAGCCCCAAATCCAATGTTTGAGGACCCATTTGAAAAGGTTTCCGGTGGTTTCCAGAAGGTTCAAATAGTGTTAAAAATAGATTTGAACTTCTTTTATCAATCCTGATAAAAAACTAAAAAAAATTCAAAAAAAAAATTTTTGAAAATTTTTTTCAACTTTCAAAAAAAAAATTTTGAAAAAAATTTTTTTTTCCGAATCTTCTAGATTCTTAGCAAAATTGATAGAAACAGTCTAGATCTATTTTTACCACTATTTAGACCCTCTGGAAACCACCAGGAACCCCTTCAAATGGGTCTTCAAAAATTTGATTTTGGCTTTTTTCAGCCGGTTTTGGAATTTGAGGGCCCAAAGTTGCAAAAAGCCAAGAAACAGACTTCCCTATTGGACCCATTGTTTTCGATCTAATAACAAATGTTTTCAGTGCTAGCAATGTCTCTCCCAATCCTTTTTGAAAACCGACAACGCTACTTGGTAGATCACTACAAGATAACTCGCCCTGCATCCCGGACGCTTTTCTACATGTTCAATATTCTCTTTGTTCCTGGATCGCTGTTAGGACCATTTTCAGTGATCCCCGAGCAAAAATCAGCCAGACTACTCATCCTCCAACAACTACCATGTCCTAATCCTTCCTATTTTCATCACCACGTCTTTATTTTAAGTCTAGACCACATCCCTATCACTGGCTATCTCTGTGCTCTTTCCAGTGTTACAGTGGCTCAAATTTTGTTCTTTGGAGGGCACAGCTTGACCTATTTAGCCTATGGCACTAAGACTACTTCAAGATCAACTAGAAAGCTGCAAAGACGTTTTTTCCTTGTGATAAGCACCCAGTTAACTTTGCCATGTGTGATTCTATTCATTCCAGTGGTGTTCTTTATCTTTTCAATGTTCACTGGGTATTACAGTCAAGCCTTGAACAACATCTGCGTGCTAACCCTGTCTCTTTATGGAGCCATTGCCACTTTGACGATGATCATTTTACACAACCCATATCAAAAGTTTGTTCGCCAACTGTTGAAGCCCATGTGGCGTCCTCGGAAACCTCAACCCATTGAAGTGAAGCCCAGGAAATGGGTTCGACGAAACGCGGTTTCTCTTACAACACCCGTGTCTTTTTGAGTAATAAAAGAGAAATGAATCATTCATTATAATGTTAACACCAATCCAGTGTCAATTGTCACAGAGACATCAGTAATAGTAGGATCTTTTCTAAACCCCAAGATCTTCGAGATAAAGTTCCGGATGAAGTTCCGAAAGTCCGTGATGCAGTACATGGCTATTAGGGGTTCTATCATTGGGTAGATTGCCACGGTGGCACTGAGATAAGAGGTATAAGCACCCAAACTCATATTGATAAGGGGTAAAAGCATTAGAAGACCCACTGGGATGTACATTGTGGTGAAGGGGAATACTGTCTGAATTGAACTGAATCAAAAGGTTTGGTTCAGATCGATGATTAGGGACACTTACTTGTATGACCAGCATGATGAACAACTGTCTATTGAGCTCTAGGGTTCTTTGGCTCATGTGAGATTTAGCTTTCTCCATGAAACTGTAAATGTTAACGGCGAAGAATAGGATCAAAGAGCAAAGCGTTCCAGTGATACAACAAAGAATCCCTGATGCAGCGATATCCCAGAACCTCCATTGCCTCTCTCCAAGGATTCCAGTGCTCCAGTACATCGGCCCAATCATTGTTACCTTCTTAGCATCAAGGTTGAACAAATCCTTGAAGTCTTCAAGGAGAAACTCGCGTTTCTCGATTGTCCCTGGCATTCCAAGATTGACCAATTCAAACCAGAAAACATAGACAAACAGGGATAACAGGAACAGAAAACCCAAACGATATCCCTCAAAGATATTGAGAAGATTTGGTTTGCAAATGACACAGTATCTGTAAAAGTACTGAGCAACCAGAAGAGAAATGATAAAGCCGAATGTTCCACAATGAAGGCAAATTGCAAAGTCATCGATTCTCGTGGAAAATAGAGTTTGATCCATGAACACCACAAACATGGGACCTTTCATGTGAACAACGGGTTGCGTTAGCACTTCCACCCAAGAATACCACATGGAGCATAATGTAAAGATGAACATCACATGGCGGTATGGCCCAAAAAGTTTCCCAGCTCTCATAACAATCAAAAAAGCAAGAATGGAGTTGAAGATTTGGGCTCCGATGAAGCCTATGTAGTGGAAGATGTGTAGGTTGAGCATTGGAAATAAACAGAAAATGAGGGTAACAGTGTCAACATTCATTTTGGTATAGAAGATGTACCGGAAATGAGCGGTGGTTCATAGAAACGTAGTAGATACTAATACGAACTTTCTATCATAACACCAAAGCAGTGTCAATTGTCACCGAGACATCAGCAACTACAGAATCCTTGCTAAACCCCAAGATCCTCAAGATGAAGTTCCGAAAGTCTGAGATACAATACATGGCTATCATGGGTTCTATCATTGGATAAACAGCCAAATTGGCAGTCAGATAGTTAGTATAAACACCAAAAGTCATGTTGATAAGTGGCAGAAAGATGAGTAGTCCCAATGGGAAGTACATGGTGATAAACGGGAAGACTGTCTGCACTACCAACATTACAAATAGTTGTCTATTGAGCTCCAGGGTTCTTTTGCTCATATGAGCTTTAGCGTTCTTCATGAAAAAGTAGATGTTGAAGGCAAAGAATAGGATCAAAGAGCATAGCGTTCCAGTGACACAACACATGAATCCACTTGCTGTTATGTCCCAAAGTCTCCATTCCCGATCTCCGTTTTTGTTAGTACTCCAGTACATTGTTCCAACCATAGCAACCTTTTCAGCATCCAAGTTAAACAAAACTTCAAAGTCCTCTTGGAGAAACTCGCGTTTTTCAATGGTCCCTGGCATTCCAAGATTGACCAATTCAAACCAGAAAGCATAGACAAACAGGGATGACAGGAACAAAAGTCCTAGGCGAGACCCCTCAAAGATAATGAGTAAATCCGGCTTGCAAATGACACAGTATCTGTAAAAGTACTGAGCAACCAGGAGAGAGATGATAAAACCGAATGTAGCGCAGTGTAGACAAACTATAAAGTTATCAATACTTGAAGAAAACCGAGTTGAATCCATGAACACCACAAAACAGGGTCCTTTCATGTGAACAACGGGTTGAGTGATGATTTCCACCCATGAAAACCACATAGAGCAGAGTGTAAAAGCTAGCATAACATGGCGGTAAGGTCCGAAAAGTCTTCCGGCTCTCATCACAATCAAGAGAGCAAGAATGGAGTTGAAGATTTGGGCTCCGATGAAGCCAATGTAGTGGATGATGTGGAGGTAGAACATGATAGTGAAAGAACCATCCGTTTTGGAGCAAATCTTTGGAGCTCTGAGATGTACCGGAAATTGGTTGGGGTACCTTGTGTGTTCCTTCGATCAGAATGGTCAGAAATCTATCTATAATCCTTTCAGTTCAATATGCGAAATCTGAGACACTACGATACAAACGACGGTCTTCGATTTCAGACATGCGCCTTTAGAGTTGGGGATACTGTAGTTTGGCCAATTTCTCTCTGTTCTTTCCAATTTCATTAAAACGTTTGAAAAAAATCGGTCCAGAATCGAGAAAACACCAAAAACTGATTTCGTGGCGAGACCCACCAACGATTTCAGACATGCGCCTTTAAATTTGGGGATACTGTAGTTTCGTCAATTTTTCGAGTATTTCGTGGTTTTTTGCAGATTTTCCGAAGAAATTGTTGAAAAATTGGAGTGCTTTAGTTATTCCTATCAACAAATAACAATTTCTGTCAAAATCCCGCAGAAATTCCGTTGGAAAAACGATGAAATCCTCGAAAAATCGACGAAACTACAGTACCCCGACTTTGAAGGCGCATGCCTGAAATGCCGTGTAAGTTTGGCGGCGCGTCACTGGACAGATGATATCTACTTTGACCCGTTTCTTTTCAGAGCAAAAAGTCATCTGTCTGTCACCAAAAACCACAACAAACTCACTACACTACACTCACAACCCACTCATTTTTAGCTACGTGACGAGCAGGTGTTGTTATCATGTCATGGCTCAAAGATTTCGATGAATGTAAATGTGAATTTGGGCTGTTTTTGGTCTTCAAAAGTTACTCATGGACACGCCTCTCTTTTCAGGGTTTCAAGTTTCAAAGTTCGTCTATGCTCTCCATGTTCAAACTGATTAGAAATTAACGGGGCCTAATTGAATTTGGTCAATTCCTAGCTAATTTCTTCTACTTGCTACATACTTTTTTCTGTTTCTACATTCCTCCAATCTCGACTTTTTCATCTCCTCGTCACTTATTCCTTATGACCGTCACCCAATGCCCCGCGGAATCCTACCTGGACACGGCCGACTTTCTCTCCTTCTACTCCCACCTTCTATCCCTATTCGCCCTCCCTGTAAACATCCTTGGAATCTGGTTGATCCTCTACAAGACTCCAATTCGAATGAAAAACATGAAATACGTGATGCTAAACTGTCATGTTTGGGGACTAGTCGGAGATTTGATGCTGGGCACTTTGACGATTCCATATGTTTTCTTTCCGTTGATAGCTGGGACGCCATTGGGAGTGCTGACCCGGTTTTGGGATGTGAATGCGTTTTTTCAAACGTATGTTGCAGTGGCGTGTATGGGAGGTGAGTCACTTGTCAGGGAACGCAAACTTTAGTCTGGAAGTTTGAGAGGAATTCGTAATCCAGTGTTTTTGGCAGATTTTTGCAAGATTTTGCAAAGTTCAAAGTAGACTTATCTTACTAGGGAATTCCGTTTTTTGCCTAGTATCTTTGCACTTGTTATGATGTCAATAGATAGATCTAAGCAGGCTGATCATAGTTTCAATGTTCTAGTTTTGCAAAAGGCGTTTTCTAAAATTACTTGTAGGTCTTTTGCCCCTCAAAGTCTCGAAAAAGCCCAAATCCGATGTTTGAGGACACATTTGAAAGGGTTCCCCGTTGTTTCCAGAAAATCTAAATAGTGTTTTAAGCAGAGCTAAACATTTCCATTAATCCCTGATAAAAATATCAAAGATTCCAAAAAAAAAATTTGTTTGAAAATTTTTCCCAACCTCAAAAATTTTTTTTCGAAAAAAAATTTTTTTTTGGAATTCTCTAGATTTTCATCAAGATTGGAAAAACAAGTTTAAATCTATGTTTAACACTATTTGGATCTTTTGAAAACCACCGGGAACCTCTTCAAATGGGTCCTCAAAGTATCGAAAAAGCCCAAAATCCGATGTTTGAGAGCTCATTTGAAGGAGTTTCCGGAGGTTTCCAGAAGATTTAAATAGTGTTTTAAAGAGAGCTGAACATTTCCATTGATCCCTGATAAAAATATCAAAGATTCCAAAAAAAAAATTTTTTTGAAAATTTTTTCCAACCTCAAAAAATTTTTTTTGAAAAAACAATTTTTTTTGGAATTTCCTAGATTTTTGTCAAGATTGAAAGAAACTGTTCAAATTTATGTTTAACATTATTTGGACCTTCTTGAAACCACCGAGAATCCCTTCAAATGGGTCCTCAAACAACGATTTTGGCCTTTTTTGAGACTTAGACTCAAAAGTGCCAAAATAGGCAAAAAAAACCAATCAAGATCCACAAAAACGTTTCCAGAAGTCGGCTCCTCCATCGTGTTCATGTTTGAAAACCGTCAATGTCAAACTGTCACCTCCTCCTTCAAACTTACCTCCAACACCGCCAGACGGACATTTTACGCCATCAACACCTTGGTTCCATTTGTCACATCTCTCATCTCCTTGGTTCGAATTCCACATCAAGATTCTGCAAAGATAGAGATGCTCAAAGAGCTTCCATGTCCTACTGTTGAGTACTACAGACTCCCCACTATCATAGTGACAACTGACGCCAAAACCATCGGGTTGTGTTTGTTCTTGCTCCTGGTTTTCTACTCGTTTCAAGTGCTATTCTTTATCATTCATGCTTCGTTTTACCTGTGCATCTCTACAAAGTCCTATTCAGTCTCTGAAAAGACCAAGAAACTCAAGAGAAAGTACTTTCTAGCTGTATGCATCCAAGTGATAATTCCCTTCACTATCATGGTATTTCCAGTGGGGTACTTTACCTTCTCAATTGTCACCGATTACTATGATCAGAGTGAGTTTTTCACTCTCTATTTCCTCTGTTTAACATTGATTTCAGCCCTAAACAACATCTGTTTCCTGGTCATGAGTACACATGGCTTTTCAGCAACTATCGCGACAATTCTGATCTATGAAAACTATCGATCGCATATTCTCCGAGTGTTGAGGTTGAAGGGAGAGGCCAAAGTTAAACTTATCATGTCGAGGAGTATGGCGGAGACCACTTATATATAATTTGATAGTGCAACCCATATGTAGATTGGCGTAACTTTCTGGTTTTTGGAGTTATAAATACATAGTTGTATGTACCTATTTGTGCTCGATATTTGAACGAATTGTGTCAGTTATGTACGTCAAGATCAAGGATTCTAGCGTGTCTAGGAGACCCAGATACCTGCCCCATTCCTAGAGACCTCTAGGGACTCGTTCTCAAAATCCAGGACGTACACACAATTGACTCAGACATGCACATTCAATCTAGTTTTATAGCCCAGACACTCCTAGTTCATCTGACCCGGAAATTCAAAAACAGGATAACAGAATGAAAACAACTTTTTCCCTAGAAGGAGATCTTTGTGCTCACTTCAATTATAACATCAAACCAATTAAAAAATGAGTGGGTTAGGATCGAATAGGATCAAGTTCATTAGAGTGTGAAAAAGAGGAAGGAAGATGTGTAAAAATAGAATAGCCATTATCCAGAACCCGACCAAAGGACTCGAAGAACAATCATAAACATCATCTCGACGCCTTCTTCCCGTTGCTACTTGACCGAATCGACAGCTGAGCTTCACAGTGTGGACACATCAATGGAACATCATCGAACTTCCCTGTCAACTCCACGGCCGCTTCACTGAACCCATTCTTATCACTTTGATGCAACGACCTGGTTCTCTTCCTTATCATTCTCTCGGTCACCAACACCAATCCTTTCTTGAATTGACTGTTCAACCTGGCATAGAACGTCCAGTTTAGAGCAGCCGCGATGAAGGGGAGCAAGTGAGAGTAGTAGAAGATAGTGGTAACTTTAGAATTGACTTTGTAGCCCAAGGTGAAGGAGAGGATGTTGAAGATTTGAGGGATCCAGAATGGTATTTGGCAGGAGAGGTAGAAGAAGGTGGCGGCCATTGTGTAGATGGTGATTCGGCGGAGAGGGATGCGGGATTGGAGCATGGTTCTTCGCTGTCTTCTGAGCCGTAGCACGATCTTTGCGTAAAAGTAGGTCAGTAAAGTGCAAGGGAGGACAAAGGCGAAGAAGATGAGGAACGCCGAGACCCAGACCTTCCACTCGAACGTCATCCCATCGATGCACATTGCTCGTGTGATTGCGTGTCGTTCCTGAAAAACCCAAGGTTTTTTGGTTTTTCCTCTCGATTCGGATCCCTCCTTTTTTTCAACTCACATTCTTCTGGCTCACAAAATACCCCAAATTGCCAAAACTCTTCACTCTCGCCGAGAGCACCACTGGCGAGATGAGACAGAGGGATAGGGTTGCAAGAATGGAAGTGATGTAGATGGTATGACGCATCTCGTGGATCCTCTTGATCTCCGGATGACAGATTGCCATGTAACGATCAAAAGCCAGCGCGGTGAGGATGAACGTGGAGCACATCTGGAAATGGGTTCATTATTCAATTATGTACCAAGGTTCCCTCTTTTAGGGACGAGTACTCCCTACTACACAACGCAAAAAATCTTGCTTCTTTCAAAAAATCTCCCGACTCTGATTCAATTGTCAAGACAATCGCGTTGCCGCGTCCCCATCCCCTTCCCTATTTTTGTCCCGTCCGTGACGAGTTGACTACACGCGAGATGCACATAATAATTACTAGTGCATGCGTGTGTCCCCCAGAGCCGGGTCCCGGAGCCAGCGGTCTTCCATTCATTTTCTGGACTCTCTACGACGTATATGGGCTCTAAGGGAAGGCTCTTCCGAGAACCAAGTGAAACAGAAGTAATGAGATGTTGTTGTCCGTTAAGGACTCGAGTTGGTCACATTCTGCAAGCCGCCAAGATAGGGAGAAGAGGTTTTGGAAGATTTGCAGGATCCTAGGATCCTTCCAAAGCTTCAGCTTGATCCTACAGGTTGCTACAATCTTCCAGACAGAATCTTGATCTTTAGAGACCTCCCAAATCATATTCCATGTGACCCCCAGATCTTAGGACCCCTGGCTCAACGTATCATCCTCCCCAACCTTCCTTTACCCGTCCTCATAATGACCTATTCATGACTCTCTCACATTCCTCTCCTATTCATCAAAATCAGCGCCAACTCCCCTACCCTACGATCCATTCACCC